>VWPU01004317.1:8643-31846 GCA_013398955.1 Callaeas wilsoni | reverse complement strand
GCCGGCCCCGCTCGCTCCTCACCAAACTTTTTTTTCCCCTTTCTCCGTGTTTCGTTGCCCTCAGAGTGACGCGGGCGGGCGCTGATTGGCGGAGCCCAGGAAGGGAGGCCGCGGGGAGCGGGAGGCGGCGCCTCGGCCCGTGAGTAATTATTACAAGGCGACGGCGGCGACGTGAACCACCGAATGCTATTTAAAGGGACAGCGGCCCGCCCCGCGTCCCCCCCGCCCGCAGGGGTGACCTGAGGCGAACGCGGCGGCGGCAGGGTGAGCGGGCAGCGGCTGCAGGGAACG
Source organism: Callaeas wilsoni (assembly GCA_013398955.1). NCBI lineage: Eukaryota > Metazoa > Chordata > Aves > Passeriformes > Callaeidae > Callaeas > Callaeas wilsoni. The sequence continues at coordinate 31,555 of VWPU01004317.1, read as the reverse complement.
GCGGCGTCCGCCCTCCTGCCCCACAAATAAATTAATTTTGCTGTAAAATACCCGTGCATGTCCTGCTGCCGCCCCCTCTGCCCTTCAGGTCCGTGAAGTGAGAGGTCTCTCCGAGCGGGGTCGCCTGGGGAGCGCTGGGCGCTGTGTGGGGTCAGTCCCTCAGAGCCCCCTCGCCTTCTGTGCCCTGTGGGAAGGCAGCGGTGGGCTTGGAGTCCCTTGTTCTCTATGATGTCGCCTGCTTGTTTGTGTTTTCTTGTCTCCTTGTGGGGCTCTGAGACAATCCACGACACCTTCTTCACATGCGCACCATTTCCCCCTCACACCCCATATATATGTAGATATATATATGTACTCTTTTTTAATCACTCTCCCCACTTGTCACAGCCTGCTGTAGCCCATACCATGCAGGGAGGTTTTAAAGGTGGGATTTAAGGATGATGAGTGACTTGATGGCTTGAAGCAGATAGGAAGGGAGCACAGGATGCCAGGGAGATGAAACAAGCCAAATAAAAGCAGAATTTTATCTGTGGATAGGGGAGAGGAGCGGGCCAAGGCTGGAGGAACTGCCAGGAGGTGAGTGGAGTTTGCAGAGAGTTTTGGAGGAGAGAAGGAAAAGTGTGCAGTTGTGAAGCCAGGGAAGCTGAGGCTGGGCAAAACATGTTTCCATTTCATACAATCACAGAATACACTGAGCTGGAATGGGCCCATCAGGATTATTGATTTCCTAGGGGTACTGTGAAGAGATTTAAAATTTGGGGTCTTTTTCTGAGCAGAGGAAAGCATTGCAAGGGGACACACAAAGATTTCAGCAAAGATAAAGTCCAAGCAGAGACTTCTCATTGCCAAGAGCTTGCTATCACCCATGTTGAGAGCTGAGTAGGTAGATCTATAAACCTGGAAAAAGCACTCAATGGGAAGAAAACACCTAATTTGTTTGTTTTGAATATCTCAGCTTGGATCAACACTAGAAAATGCTGGTGCAACTAGCATGGAAGTGCTAGCATAGCTTTACAGCTATTTTGGTAGAGATTATTCAGTCTTGGCTGTCTTTGCTGATGCAATAGGTTTTTCAAATGCCAGGTTGCATGAGCAGAAGATGACCTGCATTGCATGTGGGTATCACAGCATTCACCACAACATTATTTGGAGCGTTTTCATGGTCTTGGCAGTAATCATAAGGAGCTGTGGGGAGTGATGATCACATTCCTCCCAGCCTCTCCATGATCATCTTTTTTTTAATATGATTTTTTTAAACCTTGAATTTTCTCTAGTTGTTCTTGGACTGCTTTCTTTGTGTCAAGTTTCATCTCACCGTTGGGAATATAAATGCAGAATAGTAGAGCACAACATCCTCAGTGTTTAGGAAAAGGCCAACTGATTGTTCTGAGGGACCAGCACAACAGCTGGCAGAACAGCAGCGTAAATACAAGGGAAATGCAAACAGTGAACAAGACGGACACCTCCTGCCAGGAGTTACTGACCAGCAACACATGGCGCAACAAATGTTATGTTGTGGCATCAGATGTCAAGCGGGAGCAGCAGAACGTTCAAATGTGATCTTACTCAAGTTGCGGATGACGCTCGTCAGTTCTCACGTGCTGAAATGAGAAAACTCAGTTACAAGAATGCTGGAGGGAGTGGGTTTCTTGGAGCATTCAGAGTCGCTATGTTTGGTACAGTCAAAAGCTGCCACAGCTCAGAAGAGGCAAACAACCTCTAGGAAAACAGGGAACACAAAGCTTTATGCCATTTGCATAAAAAAAAAGCCAGTAGTCAAACTGTCTCTGAGGAAGAAAATTCCCAAACAAGATGGCCAGGCTTATTCTTGGGGTAGAATAAAGGATGCATTTAAAAATTAAATGTACATGTTTTCCCACTGTGAATGGAAAGCATAATATTTAACAAATAGTGTTCAGTTTTCTAATTTGAGGATTTAGGGACTGATAGGCTAAAAAACCTTACTGAAGTCAAATAGGATAAGGATTAAGAGGGAAGTGTATAATCAGAGAAATTACTAAGGTGTTAAGCACCCAGAGAAGGGCATCCTTGGCTCTGAAATCAGTTGAAGAAGTCAAGTGATTCTGAGCCAGCAGCTGAAAACAGAAGTCTGTTTTCTGTGGACCACTGCAGAGAAGAAGTTGGAGGCTATTGGTCCACCTTAAGTTGATCAGAATAGTTTTTATTTTTAAGAGTGCACAAATGTTCAACAGGGCACAGGACTGCCTGAAGCACAGGGAGCCTGATATTCTGTGGGATGTTCTTCATGGAACAGCTTCATTCTACCAGGCATGATTTTGCTTTGACAGAGAAATCCAAAAGAAGCTCCAAACAATTAGGCAGGGGATCCCAGTCCAAGCTGAAACACCTAGGAGAGAGGTGAAAGGTTTCCCAGCTGTGCCAGTGATTTGATGATGTATGGCAAAATGGTGAATGGTTATCAGTGAACATTACTTCCTCTTCTATAGTGTCACAACTGGAATGGTCCCTATTCTCCTTGACCTGTATTACTCAGGTATGCTTTCATATATTAATGCTCCCATCACCTTCATTCCCCAGAACAACTTATTTTCATGGTTTTAAGGACTATGTACTCATATACCTCTTTAGAAAATATGGGCACAATTTTTCTGAAAGAAGTTTCTTCTGATTTCTACTCCCTTCTCCCATCCCAAATCCATTTAATCTATCTGCTAACACAGAGGACCTTTTCCTTTGGTTCCTTTTATGTTTGCTTCTGCTATAGTGGCTTGTTATTTCTTTTGCTAAAGCTTTAGAAATCACTAGAGGACTCTTAATAATGTATTCATTTTGAGGTCTGTTTATCTTCAGAGCTGGTAAATGGGAAGTCTCTTCTTCACCTCAGTGGGCTTTGGATCTGATGTTTAGTGCTAACATCATTTCAGTTCTAATCTTGTTTTCTGGGGCCCAGTGTGCACCTCCTGACACTGCTGAGATTTTCACCATAGGGTTTAATGAGAGCAGAATCAGCCCCTGCGTCCTGAGTGACAGCCTATAAAAATACAAAAGAAATAAGCACGAGGTTCTCTTGAAGAAGTGAATATTAAATTTTTATTTTATTTGATTCTGAGTCTTACTGGATTTTTTTTATCCACACTTACTTTGACCTCAGTTCTATGCCTTATCCTAACAGGATGAGCTGGAGTTTCAGCTACCCAGGCCTACTGGCAATTGGGCCCAGCAGGTATTTGGCAGTGGCCTTCATGAGCAGCAATGCCAGCTTTCCATTGCAATGCCCACATTCAGAGATTTGCAAAATTAGAATCCAAATTCTGCTTGTATTTGCAAGCCCAGAATGCCACTGACTTCAAGGGGGTTGTAGGATTTTAGCCAAGAGCAGAAATTGGCCCAGGATTTTTTCAGACTCCCTCATGCTTCTGTTTATATGATATTACCATCAAGCTCTATTAGCATGCTCCATGATGCATTTTACTTTTAAATTACATAAAGGATATTTACTGTGCTGATGCTACATAGTTTGCAAGAAAGATGCACATATGGAAATGAAAAAACATCAATTACCATCAGGATTTCCAGCTTTCAGCATTCATTTTCCAAAACAACCCAGGGACTATTTCTCATCAAAAAAAAAAAGCAGAAATGAAAATCCAATTTCTTGGCATTTATGTATGGCATTCTGGAGCCTTACTCATCAAGTCTGTTGTGAAAATGGTTGGAATAAAAAAGGCTCGTATTGTTCAAAACTTTAATACTCTGCTTTTATTTTCTGTATACTGATTTTCCAGAGACATGAGTCCACCCCTAAAAATAACGAAATATTTTTCTGCCTCTCAGAGGACGAGAGAAAAGATCATCTGGGGAAAACTGAGTGATCACCAAGGATGACAGGTAAAAACACAGGTAGAGGTTGAGAATTAATGGATGAGACCTGTGGAAACAGGCAAGCGAGATGCCAGGCAGAGCACGTCAGACAATGTCCACCACTGCCCAAAAGCATCCGAGTGGGCAGTGGAGCCAGGTCAGTGCTGCCCTGCCCAGAGGGATGGCACTGCTCCAGGGCCAGCAGCTCAGGGGTGCCCTTGGAGCTGCACAAGCTGGGAGCGAGGAGGGATTCCCCAGGGCAGCGCTGCTCTGGTTCCAGTCGGAGCCACTGGGCAGCTCAGCATCTTTCAACATGAGGCAGATTGTGTTGCCACGTGGTTACAAATCTGGGAGCTTCCTTCTAGATAGCCTTGTTTAGAAATCTGGGCTGGGGCATTTTAAAGCCTTAACGACTCCCTACATAAGCTTTTAATATCCGTGTTAAACAGTTCATTGAGCATGGCCTGGTATTCAGGAGAACAGTGTGCCATTGTCGGCTGATGAGTAACTTTAGGCAAGGAAGTTATTTTGTACCTCTGTGCTTTTTCTTCTCCCGCATCTGCTTTGTCTGTGTAGATAGTAAAGTCTTTCAGGGCAGGAGTGGCTCACGCTGTGCGTGTCTAGTCATCAACACAGCAGCTCCAGTCTCACTGGGAGCCTCTCTGGGCTCCCCAGACCTGCCCATAACGCAGCCCTCTGAACACGTCGGCCTCTGCCTATGCTTTGTATATGCTACAGGGTTTTAGTATTAATTACTATTAATTACTATTTAAAACCAAAATCTGGACTCCTAAATTCTGTAACATTGAAGTAGCCATACCACATGCATAAAGCCTTCCACAAGTGGGTCACTGTACAGAAAGCCCAGAGGCTATCAACTGCTCTGGCGACCAGAGCTAAACTGTGAGGACACAGGGACCAGAGATGGCTTTGGCCACTGAAAAGTTTCCATGGTCTCAAGAAAGCTGGCCCTACCTGTTTCTGCTCTAGTCCTTGACATTTAAGGGGAGCAAAGATCCCATTGTCAGGGCAGAACTGCTTGGTGGTCCTTTAATAGCAGCACTCCTTCAGAGACCTTTAAATCCAGCAGAATTTAGTACATCCCTGAAGGTACTCTGAGCCAATTGTTGCTTTTGCAACTTTTTGTTGTCTCCACTGCATGTAGGAGAGCTCTTAGTTCATACTGTGTCACTGGATTCTTGGGTTTAGAGGGCTGTTCTGCATGAATAAACTCAGTGCCTGGACACATCCTGGTGTCTAGAAAGCAAACAATACGCCTGAAGCGCCTGTCAAGGATCTAGATACAAATGTTCCAAGTGGCAAAAATGTCTGTTCATCCGTCTTCCCACCTGCTTAGGAGTGCCAGGAGCACCAGGCTACTACAGGTTTGTCACTCCTGTTTGTTCAGTTCCTGTCCATCTGACCTTGCTAGCTCAGATAGGCTATTTGTCAGTGCCAGAGAAATCTGCTGCAACAACAGAGGGAGTATCTGGTGTCAGTATTCTGCTCCTTGAGGGAGCTACCTCATTAGAGAAGCTAAAACATTGCTTTGATTGCTTAGAAGCAAACCATTCGTTTTGCAAAACTCTCCAAGCAGTTACTCACTTCTTGTAAAATTATAGTGCCTGAAGTCTCTTTCTAAAGCAGTCTGGGATACTTGAACGACTGGAAATTTGCAGCTGATAAAAAGTTTTACAGCAAAGCATGTCTGATCAGTGTTTCCTTAAATGAGACAATTATTCTTCTCTGTCAAAATATTATTCGATTTTGATGGATTTTTAAAAAATAAAATGTTCTACTGGAGAAAGTTATAAAACAGGCCATTTCTATAGCCTCACAGATCCTCAAAATGCATTTGAGATTTTGTATGCTTTTTTTAGGATATTTGAAGCTGAGACTTTTAATATACCTACAGCACATATTTTTGTCCCACAATATCCAAGTATTGTGTCATGATCAGCTTTGATCTCTCTCATAAACTTTGTCAGGGGGCATCAAGCTGAGATGGGATGACTGCTGTCCTGGTATTCTCCCTCAGAAAAGAAGCCTTTTGGAAGATTGATAGCTGGGGCTGCCTTTGGGTAGTACCTTTCATTCAAGGATTCTAAAGCAATCGCAGAAATCCCCACGTCTTCCTAGCCAGAAATTGGGCACAGCCTTCCTGCTTTTCTGCAGTGTACTTTGCTCATTGTATCACATCAGGAGGGACAGAGTCTATCCATCTCTCACCTCTGTGCTGGCAGTTTCCCAGGGAATTGCTAGTGAACACAGATTACAGACCATGCTCCCTGCACTCCCCATAGGGAGAAGGAGGATGCAGAGAGGGAGAGGAATCGTGTTCCTGTTCTCCTGTAGCAGATGGAAATCCCTTGGGTAGTACCACATTTGAGCAGCTCCTGCACAGCTGTAGCCTACGTGAGGACCACAGTGACAGAATCAGAGGAGAGGCCTGTCCATCCTCATTCCTACCCCATCCCTGATACATTTTATAAAAGCAGAGCTGGTCCAGCTGATATACTGTTTAATTTAATTTAATATGAAGAAATTGGTGCCTGATTCCCTATACTGTCTTTTAATGACTTGTGCACTGCCCAGGACATATTAAAAAGCCATACTAGCAACTTACCTGAGTTACACACAGGAAATGTCCAGTGGACTTCCTGAGCAAAAGTACATACAGAATAAGATTAAGGATTTGGATCATTGACAGGTCTACAGTTGAACAGCAATAAATCACACTTCTCTCCCAGCGTGCTTCTCTCTGCCTCCTCCTTACTTTTCTGCTTCTCTTCTAAATGAAAGGGGACATCTCACAGGCATGCAAAATCTTCCCTCCTGTGGGAAATTGCTAATTATCAGAGTTGCCACAATAAAGAACAAGTTCTGCAGAAAGAGAGCAGCATACCACAGTAGAGCACTGCAGGTTTTTTTCCTTTTTACTTTTTGCTTAGAAAGCTCTGGTATTTCTGCAAGTCACACCTCCTAGAATATAGTGTCCTGCATGTGAAGATCTGGTGGGTTTCTGTGCAGTTCAGCCATGAAAATGTTGGGGTGTGTAAGTAATGTAAGGTCTTCATAAATACTGCCTTGTAAAATCTACTTTATACTGTGCTTTGTTCTTTTATCTAGCATTCTCTAGAATGTGCTTGGGAATATTTATTTTCCCTAATTTCTTTTTCTTAACTGAGGCAAAACATTTACACACCCCACACCAAGCTCCGTAGTTCTTGCAAAGAACAGTGCTTGGTTAGTATACTGCTGCTGTTCATTTGCTGGCATACCTAATTATACAGTTGAGAATGTCAACATTAAGTTGTGTCTGCATGGCAGGCATTGATGTGGCTGTTACGTAACGCAGGTGTGCTCAACCCACCTTAAACCAAAGCTCAGGCACTGCTACCAGCAGCCATTGCTGAGCCACGTGGGCTGCAAAACCAATCGGAATAATATTCATTGAGTCACTAGCCCCTGCCAAACTCTGGCTTTAACAACTTGAATGCTACTGGTAATCAAGCCAGCTCATGAAGACCTTGTCCAGTGTGTACCTACACAGCAGCGATCACACCTCGGGTCACAACTCTCCAGATGAGCACTGGTGAGCCTGGCCACAGAAGGATATAGTTCATCACCCCCTCTGTCTGCATCTTTCCTCTCCATGAGATGTTTCCACCTCTCTGGTAGGGATCAGAGAAGGGCATGGTGACCTGGTTTATAATTCAGCTGGCCCAGCTCACAGCTTAAAGCAGTGATGGAGATGCATTGGTGCTAAAATGCTGAATTATGAACTGTGGTACAGACACACAACCTTTTGTGCTCTTTTATGCTACAGTAGTGTCTGCAGAAAATACCACAAGAAGCACTGATCATATACAAAACCACTGCTAACTGCTCTGGAGCTGAGCTGCCAGAGCCAATACCAGCAGAAGAGAGGAATCGGGAGAAACACAAACCATAAACCAGAAAGCTTTCTAGTAACAAAGCATCCTAGTGTAGTTCAAAATCAATATTAAGTCTTGAGTAAATCAGAGAAAGCAGAACAATAAGTAAAACAGGAGAGAATAATAAACATTAAAGATCTATGTATTAGTCCATACCTAACAAAAAGTTACTTCTCTGGGATGTTTTTGTGAGTGCTACCACAGATCTTCGGTATGATCTTGGGGAAAATGAATAATTTCTCTCTGCCATGATGTTAGATAATACTTCCCTACTTTATAATCCCTCCTGTGCGAGTCGCTGAGTGTCAAAGAGTGCTCATTATGTAGGATTACATCAGGTCCTGAAGAAGGTAGAGGACCTGCAGAAGGCAGATAAAAATGGGATGAGTTCAGTTGTCCTTGAAGTCATCAGGAGCTGAGGGCATGGCAGATGCTCGGGTGTTCTCAGGCTCAGTCTCTTGCTGAGGAAGCATTTCTCTAACCAGCATCCAGGGAGCAGGTCTAGCAGAGGGACATTTACACTCACAATACACAGGGGACAATTTGGTTAAATGCCAAAAAATGTGGTTTGATTTCTCATTGACACCACTTGTAGGAAATATTTCAGTGGAGTCAGGACTGATTCTTCTCCTGAAGAATGAGCTCCTGGTAAGGTCTTGAGAAATGTCTGAGTAAATGTCTGGAGGAAGACAAGGGTGAGTGTTAGCAGGTGACTGGGCCTGTCACCCCTTACAGTGTTACATATAGTGAATTGAGCAAGACACGATAGGAAACATTGCAGAGTGCCAGCATTTGGGAAGACACCAGTACTTGGAATTCATCTGATGGATAAATCAAATGATATTTTTTATGACTGGGTTTTATACCCTTCAAAATGATTTCCACCTGTTAGCAGTGTAATAACTATGGGCAGATCAGAACACACAGCATTGACCATTTCTGTGCACAGACCAGAATCTTCTACCTGCAGCTCAATTCCCTTCCCTGTCTGTTACCTTTATTGCCTTATGTATAGCAGAGAATGAATACTTCAGCTTTGCAGCATTCTTTGTCATGCCCAGGTAATTAAAAGAATGCCACTGCACCTGCTAGAAATATAAAAATGTCCTTCTAAAAATTTCAGCAGCATTTAATATTTTATTCATTGCTGTGTTTTTGTGTTTTGCCTGCAGTAAAACAACCTCATGGAAGTGAGACACTACCACTGAAGGCTAACAAACATTCTCCCTTCAACATGTTATGTTAGCACCGTGCCTTTTTTGTCCTTCCGCTTGTATCCTTGTTTTTACCAAGCAAGAAAAAAAGTCCTGTTTTCAAGCAAGAAAAAAAAATCCCCAACATATCTATTGCCGCAAGCAGAGAACCAGAACAGGCAGTGTTGAAGCTTTTCTTCCTTTTCCATATATGGAAAAGACTGTCTGAAAACTTTATTTCCCAGGGAAATATAGTCCACATTTTCAACCTGTAATGCATGAATAATTGCCCTGCACATAACACTATCTCCTGTTAGTGACTGAGGAACTAGAAGCAAAAATAAAACTAAGTTTAACATATACAAAATAACATTGATAGCTTTATTAAAGAAGGTGTAGGAAGCCAAACCACACAAGCACAGACACAGCTATTAAAGGAAAATTAGAAAGTTGTCAACACAAGCTGTTCAGAAATAATTTCAGGTCCCCCAAAGCCATGTGATTGGCTTGCAGACTTTCAGTCTTCAAAATATAGGTTCAGTGTGTTCTTATTTGTCGTCACTTTTTGATATGCTAGGGAATCACATGAAACCAGCTTTATTTTACAAATGTGGAGGCTGAAAACTTTTCGCTTAATAGAGATTCTTGAGTGCTACCATGACTTCAGAATCTGGAGATTTCAGAAAATCATCACCAAGGCCACATGGCCAGAAGTAACGTACAACATTAGTCTATTTTTTCTAGCAAAAATTCTGATGTTCCACTGTTCTGATGCTGCTCCCTGTGGGCATGCTATGTTTTTCCATTCAGCAACCTCATCTCAGAGAAAAAGGGCTCTGTCTAGGATTTGCAGACATCTTGTTGCACAAAGAGAAGAAAAAGCAAGTTGAGACATCATGAAATTCCCATTATGTTCTGCATATGCTCAGATTGCCCGTAAGTGCATATGCAGTATGTGTGACTCATCCCCAGATCCTGGACGTGAGTATAGGAGCCCCAGGTGGAGACTGTGCCAACAGTGCAAAAAGCAACACAACTAACATCTATCCTATCTATTCTGTTTTCTCATCCTTTTTTCAAGGGAAGGCCCCCATGTCTTGGCAGGTACTATTAGTGCTCTCTTTGCATCCAAGAACACAAGCTCTAGGAATTGCATCTCGCACAGGAAGCAGAAGATGGTGATGTTTGCGATGGCCATGAGCCCCTGAGGGAGCTCATTATTTATTTTAGGATGTGGCCTGTCCCCCGGCCAGGAAAGGTGCATTGTCATTTTGCAGAATCCTATTTACCCGAGGGACATGGCTGCCGGTGAGGTGTTTAGTCTGAAGGTCTGGATGATGGGATGTGCCAAGTCCAGCCATTTGGGTATCGTGCTGTAATGTCCAACATTTACAATGAGAAAAAGAAAACTGGTCTTCTCTCCTTTATTTTCTTCTTTTTCTTGTTGTAAATTCCGAATGGTATTCAGTCCAAGTGTATGGAGCTGTGTGACAGGTGAAGAGAAATGAATATGCCAAACCCAAACCAAATCAGTGGCACAGTCAGCCATAGGCTGAAAGTGCAGAACTGGGGACAGTTCACCCCACTGTGACTTTGATCCAGCGCCAACCCATTGACACAATTTTTAAAAAGCCTCAGCAAAAGCAATCTACACTTTCTGAAGTAGTTTGACATATCTGAACACTGAGACATTGTGCTGAAGTGAAAAGCAAAACCCTCCTTCTAGACAGAAAGGCAAAAATCACGCATTTAGTTTCAGTAAGTACGTTCGGTGTCAGCACCAGTGCTGCTAATTCTGGCCATTAGGTCTTACAATATTTCCTGTTTTTTCTGAAAACAAGAATTATGTGTAGCTCATGACAAATTAGTACCTTGAACTTCTAGCCTTAATGATTGCAAAGCAAGGCTTGAAGAGCTGAAATGGGTGTGCCTCACAACCTTAGAAAACCCAAAGGCAAATTGAAAAGATGCATTTTATTGTTTTTGATCAACCTTGTGATTTTAAGTCATGCATGACTTTTCTTGGAGGCCTGACTCACAGCTTTTAAATGTTCATGTGGGGCTACAGTGCCCCACGAAGAATGAAATGCAGCTACAAGAGCTGTACCCAGGTGACAGGTATGGGGCAACCAAGCAAACGTGAAACATTTGTATTTCTTAGCAATTTTTGTTTCATGTTGGCAAACATGAGGCGCCTGACAGTCTGGTGCTTTATGGGTAGAGAGAAAGCTGAGGAAGAGCAAGGCAAGGAGAAGGATTCCTGCCAAACTCAAAAAATAGGTGAAAGTTCATCTTGAGAAAAAAAATAAACTGAATCTAACTGCTACCGCTGTTTTAATGACGGATTGAGAGGGCAGAGAGGGAAGGCATGTGTTTATATCGCAGAGCTGGTAATAAGGGATTCTTCTTCTCGCCCTGGTTCTGCCACTAACTCATCCAGCAGGGTTAGGCCTATGTCAGTTCTCACTTCAGAGCAGATTACACTTAACTATAGACCCAGCTGCTGTCACATTGACTTGTGCTGAGTAACACTTTCTTCCCTGGTGACAATAGTTGTGATGGGAGAAACTCCACAGTTCCCAGGAGGTGAATGACGGAGCCCCATTGTACTTACAGAAAAGAAGCATCTGCAGCACAGAGGTGCTCTAAGGCTTGATTAGCTCTACACTTAAAGCATCTCTTAATTAGCTGAGCCATATGTAGATATCAGGGCCTGCTCCTCTCCAGGCTTTTCTTTAGGAACAAACAATCAGGAGCTAAGGAAGATCTGCGAGCTGAGGTTTGCTCAGCTGGGAAGCCCACCCACTCAGCCGAGTAGCTGGCAAGGTGATGAAGGATCACCTCCCTCCTCTTCCATGCTTAACTGAATCAGCAACAGAAAGGCTGAAGATCACAATATATTTATAGAGATGCTTCCAAAAATCATTGTACTTAAGTCTAAGACGGTCTACTCCAGAACTGAGATAAGTTTGGAGCCCAGTACAAGTCTCCTTTGTAGAATTTCTGCCAGCCTTGAGGGCATGCAGCACACCAACACCCAAACTTGTTACCAATCACTAACAGCACAAGAGCACAACTTAGGAAACCCTTCCTGTTAAACAAATGCTTGGTTAAAAAATAAAATTTGAACAAGCAGCCAGTTGCATAGATCCCCAGGCCTCATTTGTTCAGGAATTATTTGGTTAATAGTGAAGAGTATTATCAACATTTATATATATATATATATAATTCAGAGGTGCCAATGAATATGATATGTCTGCTTTTGCCAGTGCTGGCACTCTGCCATGCCTCATTCCCCCTTTGTAGAGTGGCTGTAGATTTGTTAATAAGCACTAGATTAGAAACTAAATCTCATGGAAACTACAGTGTTCTAATTGTATTACTATGGCTATATTGCTTAAATATCAAAGTGATAGGGATTTCTATGGATTTCTCTTCAGATTTCAAATAAACCACGTGTGTAGTGAATTTAGGCCAATGCCTCATTTGTGCTCTTATGGAGGCCTGTACATTTTTACTTTTGATTTGAAGTGTTTCACATCTCCCTTTGCTCTTTTCTCAAAGAAAACATTGCCTTGCTACAGTTTCCAACTCTTACATTATCTGCTTCACCTTTATTGTTGTTAGTCCAGTACACAAAAATCAGGCTGAACAGCTAAAAATTGTGCAGTATTAAATGCACACTTCAATACTTACAGCTGCTGTAAACCTCTCACCTTTATGCTTACTGACTCAAGAACTTCATGTTCCCCTTTTATTACACAACCATAACTTACAGCAATATAAAAGCACATCATTGTTTTTCCTGATAATTTTGCCACCCTGCTATTTTATGAGCCAGTCGGTTGGTCTGCGAGTACATGCACCAGGTACTGTATCTTGATGAAGGAATTGGATTATTGCCAAATAAAACAGTCAGACTATTATTATGGCTAATACCCTAGAAGTGTTTGCAATGGGTTTTTAAATAATCCTCTACATTTATATTGCACTATTCATCCTGAAGAGATCCAAGGTGCTGTGGAAGGCTGATAATGGGTCTTTTTGCTCATTGCTAAAATGTGACTGCTGCTAAGCTGGAGAAATAGTGACCATCCTGCACAAACAGCATTAGCGAGCGCAGCAGGTAATGAAGCAAACAATAATATTGCCATTTGGAATTGCAAGGTAATTGCTTGATTTGGAATTTGATGAGGACATAAGAGCTGATATGCTGTTGCTTGTAAAAATATGCTCCAAAGTATTTTGTGGTCGTTTCATCACTTGTGAGTGATGATGGCACTTCCACAAGCATTAGGTTCCCTGTGACCATGCTCGGCACAATATCTCCAACTGAGCTCAGGGACAAGGCTGGGACTTGGGAGGTTCATTTCTAGCAGTGCATGAGTTTCTCTAAAACATTTCCTAAGCAGTCCAGTAACTTGTGAAGGCCAGCTCTCTTTGGCTCAGGACCTGAGCACACACAGCTTTACTCACTACAGCCCAAACACGTGGTATGTGTGGGAAGGTGGATGACAGGCAGCCTTCAGCCAGGGATGGGTATGTGCTTTGCTGATGTCTGACTTGTAATGCAGATAATACCGCTTTATTTAACAGACAGCAAATCTTTCCTAAGGGTAGTAGGAGGATATGTGGCATTCTACTGGACTTTGAGAGATGAGGCATCCTTAGTGTGTTCCCACAGTCTGCTCTAATTTTTGCTTTCGGGCTGGCTCTGCCACATATACTTGAGGGATAAGATCAGAACTGAAAATAGGGAAGGTGAGAAATTCTTCTGTTATGTCACTTTTAAAAATTCACTGCGTTGCTATATGTAGTTATGAGATGACTTAGTTATTACCTGAAATAGCAGATTGTTCCTAACAGACTGGCCATATCATGCTGCCTGTATAATCTATCATTATATGAATGGAACTGTACCACAAGGGAAGGCAACTGATCAGACCTTCCCTTGAAAAATTATTGCCAAAGGCAGATGGGAAATACCAAACCAGCATACACCAAAGCTGAAGTCTCACATACAGGGAAGATATATGAAAAATTTACTGTAAAATAGCAGTTTATGTCCAAATTGGATACAATTCCAAATTCTTTGCAAATTAAAGGTTTCCCAGAGCTTACAGCTGAGTGCCATTTTTGAAGCCAGGAGCCTAAATCAGACAAGTGTTGCCCAACTGGCCTCTTGAGACGGAGGGTAGGAAAGGTCCATCCCTCACAGCAGGATAAAAGCTGAATCCAAAGCCTGTGCCATGAATCCATTACAGTGTGCACTGATGTCCCAGAATATGTTTATCCTAAAGCCCATCTTCTCCCCTCGCTCCCAGTACTGGGAACTGAGATACTCACACTGCAGTGCTGTTTTCTCTCCGGCTCCCATGCATCAAGCACTGTAAGTCAAACAGTTTCAGATGGTGCTTGTTTTTTGTGCTTAACTGAAATCATTGGGTAAATTATGTACCAGGGTGCACAGGGGTTTAGCAGTAGGATTCCCATTAATATGGCCAGACATACATGGCTACATTCTTGGCACTAAAATTTCCCTGCATAGTATTGCCTTAATAATCTTTTTAACTTCAATAGATTGTTCTGTCTATGCAGAGATGCTATAGACAAACTGAAGGTAAACTTTCCCAGATTTTAAACACTCAAATGTCAATATTCCCTTTCTTCATGCTCCTCAAGCAAGAAGAAACTCTGTGATGACAAAAGCCAATGTGCCAAATTAAAAGCACTGTAATTATTGAGACCAATTGCTATCATTTAGTTCTCTGGAGGCTGATAGCTCAGCTGCTCTCTAGAAATAAATTTCTACAAATTCCTTAGGAGTCAACACTGATGCAAATACTTATTCTTAGTAAAAAGGCTGTCCTGACTCAGCATTCTTCTTCATCTAGTTATGTCAGAAGGTATCAAAATACCAAACCTTAATAAAGGGGGAGATGGAGACTGGAGACATCGACATTAGTTGATTCTGAGGACAGAACGTTTTGCCACCACATCCTAACTCAGATCAGTACAGGGACGTATAAAAACACGGTCATAAAGACACCACCAATGAAGGTATTTAGCTTTAATAGTCAAATTCTTATCTACCATTTTGGCTGTTTAACCATTGAACCCCCTGCAAAACATACCAGTGGAACAGAACAATCTTTGGCTGAATATCAAACAGGTACCTCAGGGTAGAAAGACGGTGCACCAACTGCACCAACACTCAGGTAGCTCCAGGGCCAGTGCAAGAACCAAGGGGGAATGCTCTGGGAGAAGGAACCACAGCAGTTGTTGTGAGACATGAGTGAATTGGAGCGTTCTGGAGTGTTACATTTGTGCAAAACCATTAAAAGGAATAAAATTATAAAACTGTGAGGGTTCATCTATCTAGCAGAGCCTGTCTTAGCTCATTTATGAGCTACACATAGAAATTAACAACTGAAATTCTCTGCTTTGTGTTATCAAAGAGGGCAGATGGGACGCTCCAATTCCAGCAGGTGTACATTTATCAGAAGGAAGGAACCCGTTCTGACCTTTTTCACATCCAGTTGCGAGCTCCCTGTTATAAATACAAAGCAGAGGCAAAGCACCACCAAGTCATGACTACAACACCTACCTGGGGAAACGACGACGTGGGCTATAGGGCAACCAGCCTAGAGCACAGCCCCTTTAGATGGCTGGCAGCTAAGAAACAAATATTGTACTTTTGCTTGTAAACTGCTTACGTTTGGTCTGGACTCAGTGAGAGCAGCTTCCTGCAGCTTGGACGTAACCTTTTTACCAAGTTACCTTTCACATCAGAACACAATTTTCAATGTATTATTTGGGTTGTAAATGTTTGTCTCAGCATTCTTATCTTGCTAATATCACTGGGAATTAGGGAGTATGTTCGCTAAAACTGCACCCTGTTCAGGAGTGTGAGATTCCAGGCCAGACTTTGTTACCCAGCCCTGCTTCCTCAGAAGTGTTCAGAACCCTTCAGAACTGAGATAGAAGCTGTCCAGGTTGGGTCCTGCAGCTGCATTCCTGCCTCCCTCCATGCAGGAAGATGCCCCATCAGCCAGCCTTACACACATGCACATGAGGCTGCAGGGCAGGGCTGTAAATCTGCAGAAAGGAAGAAAGGGCACAGGACTGCACGGATGCTTTAGGATGAAAACAATGCCTCAAAGAGAAATAATAGCTAAGGTCTCCAATGCACCTAAAATGCTTCCTATTTTCACACAAGGCCATGGCTAATGGAGAGAGCATTGTTTGGCAAGGAATTGCTGCAATAAACCCCCAGACATTTTCTTTGTTGGGTATCCAGCTGGACACCATGAACAGAAAACCTGACTACATCATGCAACCTTCCAGGGGAGATTAATTTCCATTAGACTACAAGTTAATTAACAATAAATGTAGTTTATTGTTATTACAGTTGTTTCCAATTTGCCAAACATTACATACTAGCAAAACCATTTCTTTATTTTAAAATGAGATTTTTACCCTTTTATGAAATCTATAATTCTAAACTATTTTGGAGAGCTACACAACAAATTAACTTAGTACACTAAAACACTAAAGAATCTGACCATGAGTGAATAGAAATCCACTCATGAAGTGACTATCCAGAAAAAGTGATTAGCAAATAGCAAAGGATAGAATACAAAACAAATGCTGTTCTACACCAATTTCCAATGTTTACAAAATTAACTTTTATCTAAGTGGTTAAAAAGGAACAATGTTTGCAGGAGCAAGTACTTTGGATCGAAGATCAATGCACAAGAGAACAAATTGCCTCAGAGTTTGGTAACATAGTTTAATGGAATAATTTTACAGCTAGCAAGCCATATTGTGAAAGAAAAGTGATTTGAAAAGATGAACTTGATAAAACTGCCTTTCAGGTTGCCTCACTAGCACTCAATCTTGGGTGACTTAACCGAAACACATGTCTAAAGAATTACAAGCCCTACATCTTTGGCATCTCTAAGGCAGATCTAGCTGCTACCTACAGTGTCATGTGGGAGAAAAATGGGATTCAAGACATATACACACATACATAGAAAAGGCAAACCCAGCCTCTCACTCCATGACATGCTACATTAGGCCATGTACTAAACCAGCACCTAGGCCTGGCCGAGATTAAGGTCCCAGCGTGTCAACTGCTGCATAAATAAACAGCTCCAATGGCTTCCAGCAAAGGATGGAAAACAAATATTAGGGCTCTGACTCACACACAGATGGCAAATGACTGGAGTGATGCACCTGTGAGTCAGCTCTTACCTGCTTCAGCTCCACTGAGCTCATGGCTGCAGAGTTATCAACATCAGTAGCCTGAGCACAGTCCAGCCCAGCTGAGGCACCACATACAGAACCCCCTTGCCCCAACACACCTCCCTGGGAAGGATGCTAAATGCAGGCAACAGGCACAGATCTGAATGTAATTCTGAAATTTCCTCTGTTTTAGAAGTGGGGAACTGGGTCATAGAGAGACCAACGCTTTTCTCAAGGACATGTAGGCATAACTGGAAAGTTAAGTGATATTGCCAGAGTCACCAAATCTTTTGGAGAAGCCCATCCAATAGATGAGGAAACCAAAACTCAGCAGGTTTGAGGCGCCTGCCATGCCATAGGAACACCAAGTTTTACACTGGACATAATGATTCCAGATTTTGTGGCTTGCCACCTTTTGTAGCAAACACGGGCCCCTGCTGATACATCCAGCAAATGACTGAGTTGTGCTCAAGTAAGACAACAACTCTCAATCCCCTGGAGGCAGCCAGAAAAATTCACTCTGGAACTGCACTGGCCATTTATTAGCTCAGGAATATAAAGGAGAGACAAGTAAAGTAAACTAATTACGTTTCATGGGGGCTTTTTGGATCTGGGTTCTGAGTTATGAAATAGATTGGGAATGGCGGTTTATTGTCAAGCCTCCAAAAGGAGATTGAGGGCAAAGGAGAAACAAGGATGTTGCTATTATTTACGTTGCTTGAGCACTGGCCATTGGAAATGCGTTTCTCATTGAGTGATTAACAGTTATCCGGCAGAAAGAGCAAATAAAAACCCTTGTCTAATTCAGTCAATCCCATTCTCTCTGCCCTTACTGCATTAAATCACGTGCAACTGGCTGATTTATTTACTGTTGCTTCTTAATATCATTACTCTGCTGTGATGCCATGTTTCAAAATCAGGAATAATTAAGAAAACATAAGAGATTTTTAACTAAAGTTCTTTGCTCTTGAAAATCGATGACTTTAGGCTTCATTTAGCTCCCTGTAGATAGATTCACATCCCTGAACAGATGAAGTTACCGAAATCAATAGAGCTTTGCAGAGGCACAGGGGGTCAGTCTGTGCAGAGCTCCTCTGACTTCATGAGCAAAGCACTCGCTGCTGGGTCCAAGCTTCCATCTGCATTTGGGTTTAGAAAGGTTTCTCAGCTCCAGAATACACTGTGAAAGCCCTTGATTAAGTCATTATGATGCATAATTCCCTGGCATGCCAAGAATCTAGTCCCAAATTGATACAAAGGCAAGTCTGCTGAGGATGAGTGGGTATTCTGGGGTTTTATTGTGAAAACTCAGAATTACATGCACTGAACTGCTGGTATGGAGTTTGCTTGCTCTTGCTACCGATAGCCATTAAAATGCCTCACAGATTAAATGCAATCACCCTCACTGCTGCCTAATGAAAGCCTATCACAGCCCCACTCCTGCTGCTATGTGAGGCCAGTGGGGTTTGTGTTGGCTCAGTGCTACTCCCCATGCTCAGTGAGCTGGGGCAGGACACTCCTCCTGGCTTGGACGGCTGAATTCCCACCATAGAACAACCCCCACTCCTGACTGGGGCATTTCGGTGTTGGTTTATTGCCCATAACAGCTGGCAAAATAGAGGTTATTTGGAAGGGTCTGAAAGAATTCAGTTTTCTTAAAGACAGAGCATTTTAGGGCCTGAGCAGGCCCTGGGATCAGTATCACTGCTAAGATGCTTACAGGCTTAATTCCCTCAATGACCCCAGGCTCTGTACACAGCCATGGCAATGAAGATGGACAAATGTAATTCAAAGCACAGAGCACTGTAAAGATCCATCATTAAAAAATGAGCTCAAAAGCAAATCTCTTTTTATTCTGCTTTGGTTAAAGAATGGCAGCAGGTTTGGATAACTAGTCACGGTAGCATCAGCTTCCTTCACACTTACTTAACAGGACATCATTTCACTTAAAAAGATCGAGGGGACAGTGTTACAGCGATGAATGTGGTATAAATACCTGGGGAGACAGATTAGTTTGCTATTTCTGCGCACAGCCTTCTCCTAGGAGCACAGAAATGCCATCTCAGCATGCTTTTGGGAGGATTAGAAAATCATAATAAACACAAGGATAAAAATATGCCATGGGAGTTACAGCTAATTTCTTGCTATAATTTGCAGCAATTTACACATAATCATTTGAAAATACTGCACAGTGCCAACAGCCGAGTGTCTGCTGCAATGGTGCAAATCAGGAAAATGAGAAATGCCATTAGGGCTGAAGAACCCTCCAGAGGGGTCATTTGGGACATTAAGTTCACAAGTTCTTCCTTGCAACTGAAAAATGCAAGAGATTTTATTCTACCACATGAAGCCCAGTTTCTTAGGCTATAGGTAGACGGAATGAGCTTTATACCAACTGATTTTAGACTTCAGAAAAGTCCTGTCTAACAGCAATGTCTATGTCTTTTTCTTTTACATGAAGGGATTTTTTTTTATTATTATTAAAAAAAGCAGGCTGCAAGCAGAAGGACCAGCACCACGACATTTTCATGTAAATACACATTTGAAAATGTAATAAAACTGTAGTAAAATTACTGAATTAGGGTTCAGAAATGTGTTTTAATATCAATATTTCTTTTGAACATATGATAATTACTGAAATCCCATTACATACTCACTTCCCAATCATAATTTCCATTCAAAGATCTGGATTGATTATAAAAGAGGAAAAAATCTATACATTTGCATTTTTGTCTATTTTATAACTTTAAATACTTCAAAACAATTCAAAAGGGGAATGAAAACAAATGTGCCCCCAGCCTGGAACTCTGCATGTAAAACAAACAAAAGATGAGTTATGAACCTCCATGAAGAGAAATTTACAGTAGAAATACCAGTGTTGTTGTAATGCTTTTTTATAGGGTCATCAACAGAGGAGATATGGAAAAAGGGGGCTGAAAAGATTTATTTAGATAATACATTATCTTCTAAAGGAAAGATATTTAATCTATGGATCACAAACACTTGTCCCAGGGCAAAGGTTGCCAGTAGTACCAGGAGCAGATGCAGCCTTGATTTAAATAATGGAGAAGTACAGGAGCAGGTGCAGGGCTGATTTAAAAGATGGAGAAGTACGGAAGCAAGCACGCTCCTGGGAGGGCTGATGTAGAGGATTGCAAAGCTCCAAGGCACCCAGGTAACTTATAACTGGTAAAGTGAGCTTGAATTTTAAAGTGATTTATTTTAAAAACATGAGATACATAAGCTTCCCTTGGAAAATCAAACAGCAAAGAATTTAAAAGCATGCCTAGCTTTAGACTGTCAGTAGCTTTAATGAATAGCTGCTTTTTTGTTTTCCCAAAGACACCTAAAGGAACTGAGCACCTATATCCTATCCATGCTTAGTGGAAACTCTTTACCTAAATCTTGTTCATATTTTGGAATTGTGATCCAGTGGGACTCCCTGTATGCTAAATAAGGCTCAGATATGTCACTGAAATGCTGTCTCACCACATTTTGAGTATCACCGGTGTCTAAAATAGGTTTAGGTGTTGAATGCCTGTCTCTCCTGGCAGCATTATGTTGCTGAAAGACACAGATCTGAACTAAAGCTGCTGATCAATCACAAATGACCGTGCACATGTTCACCTGCCCCAGGAGAATGAACCAACGCTCAAGACCACCCTTGACTTGTGGCACCTTTGACTCGTGCAAGGGACATGCAAAGTTTTGGTTATCATTTTGAGGCATGAGCTCTTGACTTCTTGTTTCATGAATACTCACAAGCAGATTTTCTTTTTTTTCCCTTCTGGGAGCAAGTATTTTCAGCCATGAAGCTGACTTCAGTGTTTCTGCTGGCATCTGCAAGAAGGCGCTAAGCTTCTACCAAGACTTGTTCATGCTCCATTGTCTGGGAAGCTTAGGGACCTTTACATTTCTGTGGCTCACTGCTGACAACTATGACTACGTGTTCAAATTCTCCTAATCCGAGATAAACATTTGGAAAGGCTTATGAGAATGTAGAGCATGTGTCTGCACACATGCACATGATGACACGTGACACATGCACAGTGGAGAAGTATGTTTGGCTGCTCCTTGACTCACGGTGATGACAGAACCTGGGATTCAGAAGAAAACAGGCTCTGACTTGAGATGAGTTACCAGGGGAAGTGACGAGGCAGCAGCTGAAGCCTGAGTAACGCAGCCAAAGCTGGCCATTCCTACAGTTCCCTTGTGTCTCCAGAGTGCTACAGAGGAGTCCTAAGGGGAGTTGAATGACTACCTTCTCATGTTTGAGCAGTGGAGAACCATGGTGTGCATCTCCACTCGAGCCACCCTCTCAGCCTTTGCTGTGTGGTATTTTGGGAGCAGGATAGAGCTTATGCCATATTGCTCAGCCCTCAGTCATTCTAGATGGCACCACAGCTCAACAGTAAGCTGGAGTAGTTACTTGCTTTAGTTTAGGTTGGGGACCACTTTGGCTTTCCAATTAGCCCAGAATGCCTCAGCTGGCCCAGAGGATGCAAACCCAGCTGCATCCTCCCATCTTTCCTGGAGCTTGCCTTCAGTGCACATCTGACATGCAGAATGCAAGCTGGGTCAAAGTCTCTCTTTCAATTGCCACAGAATTTTGTCTCCATCCTAGAAACATTAAAGGATGGTTTTAAATGTTTTAAAGTAAACTGCTCCCAAAATTTATGAAGATGACCTTTCCATGCTTTGGACAGGAGGCTTTGCTGCTTCCTGGCTGGCAGATTTCATAGAATCAGAGAATCTGAATGGTCTGGGTTGGAAAGGACCTTAAAGATCACCTAGTGCCAACCCCCCTGCTGGTGGCAAGGGCACTTTCTACCAGACCAGGCTGCTCAGCGCCCCATCCAACCTGGCCTTGAACACTTCCAGGAATGGAGCAGCCACAGCTTCTCTGGACAACTTGTTCCAGTGCCTCACCACCTCGCAGTAAAGATTTTTTTTCCTAATCTCTAATCTACACCTACCCTCTTTCAGTTCGAAGCCCTTCCCCCTTATCCTGTCACTCCGTGACCCTGTAAAAAGTGTCCCTCCATCTTTCCTGTAAGCATCTCTCAGGCTCTGGAAGGCTGGAATTAGGTCACCCCGAAGCCTTCTCTTTTCCAGGCTGAACAATCCCAATTCTCTCAGCCTTTCCTCATAGCAAAGATGGTCCATCCATTTAATCAACTTAGTGGCCTCCTCTGGACCTGATCCAACAGGTCGATGTCCTTCCCGTGCCGGAGGCTCCAGAGATGGACACAGCACTGCAGTGAGGTCCCGGCAGAGCCGCGAGGGAGAATCCCTCCCTCCATCTGCAACGCTGCTTCGGATGCAGCCCAGGGCACGGCCGGCTTTCTTCGGGAAGCACAATATCACATATTAACGCAGCTCATTAGAGGGGCTGCGTCCCAAACCCACGGCACTTTAGGTCTTTTCTGCCCAGAGAAGCCAAACTCGGGGCTGTGCGGCACGGCTCCCGCGGCGCTGCAGCGCGGCCGGCCGCGACTAGATGTCAGCACTCCACTGGGCAACCGGCGGCAGCAGCGCGGCCAGCAGGAGCCACCGAGCCTCCCCGCCCCGTGCCAGGGCTGTGCAGGACAGCTGCAAAGCTGCACCTGAACCGAGCCGCTCTTTCCCAATGAAATCCAATACCACAAAAAAAAAAAAAAAAAAAAAAAAAAAAAAAAAAAAAAAAAAAAAAAA
>VWPU01004313.1:0-24059 GCA_013398955.1 Callaeas wilsoni | reverse complement strand
AAATAAAATAAAATAAAATGCAGCCTGTTTCTAGCTTCCAGGGTGGTGGAACTACAAGGACCCAGGTCCCTGGGGCAGACGGAGATGAGATCCCTGCTCCGTGGCATCCCGGACCCCATCCCGTGTGGATGCTCCATACGGCACCGTCCCTGCTGTCGCCCTTGGAGCTGTTTTGTTTCGTTTTGTTATTTTGCTGATTTTTTCCTCTCTTTTGTTTTTAATTCCAAGCAGCATCCCGTTGCTCCAGGGAGGACCGGGACCCACCCGGCTCCGGCACTGGAAACGGGGCTCGCAGCTCGGGGTGCCCAGGACCCAGCGGCACCCACGGGGGAGCCGCGCCGGGGGCAAAGGCCTCGGGCGGATGGATTCGGGCCCGAGCCCGGCTGGCCGGAGGGGCGAGGGCTCCGTCCCGGGAAGAGCCGGCTCCATTCCAGGCTGAGTAAGCGGCTGCTCCTGCCAAAAATCCAGCGCCGACGGCCGTGGTGGGAATTTTTGGGGCTGCGAAGAGCGTCACTGGAGGTGACGGGCCCTCACCCCCCCGCCGGCCGGGAGGTGTTTTAATGAATTCCTTAATTAGGGAGCTGCAAGAGGCGCTGCCCAGATGTTGGCTCGGGATCCAGCGGTGGAGGCGGCCCCGGGGTCACTCGGCAGAGCCCGGCCGGGGCCGCTGGGATTTGTGGCCGCGGTGAGGATGAGGAGCAGCGCCGGGCAGCGTGTCTGGCCAAGCCAAGCTGGCTGTTCCCAAATCCCTGCCGGGACCACCCGCCCAGGGCGTTTCTGGGCCACGGAAGTGTCCGGTTGCACTGTACTGAGCGGGAATGCTGAGCAGGCACCCCGGGACGGGCCGGGGGACACGGAGGGGTTAAATCTCGCCGCATCCCGGGAAAAGCCGGCTCCTTTCCAGCCTGAGTAAACCCAGCACCCTGCCAAAATCCCGCTCCAGGATCCAAAATCCTGGAATATTAACCACAATCCAGGCAGGGTATTCCTCTTGAGGAGCGACACTCCGTGCCTGATCCATGGCCTGCAGGGCCGGGGAGCAGGGAGTGCATCCCAGGATAACCGAGCCTTCAGCCGGTAGTGCCAGCGCCCCAAAATTCCTCAGAACCTGTCCTGCGACACCACCCAGCTCTCAGGGTTCCTGCTCTGGCTCCAGGCCCCGCAGCTCCATCCAGCAGCTCCGGCATTTATTTACAAGTAGGATGGGAGTTTTGACTTTGCTTCCCTTTATTTTTAAACTTATTTGTCTTTATTTTGGATTTCTGACTCATCTCCACCCGTTGCCGGGAGGAAACCAGAATCAAAAAAGCCCCGGATATCGTTTATATCAGCTGAATAAAATCCTCCCCCAGGGAGGAAAGTCCAGCAGCGGCTCCAGGACCCAGAGCCGCTTCTCCTTCCCCCAGTCTCATTCCTACAGAGGAGGAAAACTCAATTTTTCCTCTTTTTTTCCAAACCACAGCTGGTTTCCGGCTCTGCAAGTGCAGAGCCAGGCCTGGAGCTCACAGAATGGGGGGGCACAGAGGTGATGGGTGCCCCCCACCCCCTGCACGCTCTGTCTGCCTTTGGGGTACCCAGCCCTCGCTCCCATGGGATGCTCCGTGGGGAGGCAGCACTCCTGGGGCTGCCAAAAGAGCGGGGGATGCCAAGGAAGGGGTGGGTGTCCTGGAAGGTGCCACATAATTGGGCTGCCCTGTTAATAAGGGTGCCTGGTTAATAGGGGTGCCTCATTAATGAGGGTATCGTGGAGACAAGGGGGCACCCCAGAAGTGAAGCGCCACAATTAACGTGGCTGCCCCATTAATGAGGGTGTCCCAAAGATGAGAGTACCCCATTAATAAGGATGCCCTAAAGACCAGGGTACCCCAGAAGCCAAGGTCCCCAATTAATGGTGCTGTCCCATTAATGAGGGTGCCCTGTTAATAGGGTGTCATGGAGGTGGGAAGCCTCTTGAGACAAGGGTGCCCCTTTAATGGCGGTGCCTTGAAGATGAGAGCACCCCAAAGATGAGGTGCCTTATTAATGTGGATGCCCCATTAATGAGGATGCCCCGAGACTGGGATGTCCCATTAATGAGGATGCCCCGAGACTGGGATGTCTCATTAATGAGGGTGCCCCATTAACGAAGGTGTTCTGGGATTGGGGTACCCAGTGCTGCTCCTCCCTGGGGTGGTTCCATGGGTCTCCTGTCGTGGTGGGGAGCAGGTGTTCAGAAGGTTGTAGACCCCTGGCAGGCCCCACATCCCTCCTTCAGCCAAACATTCCTGGCCCAGCTGGAACGTGTGAGGATCGGGAGAAAAGAACCCAAAAGCAGCATCCTGGGGCTGTGAGGGTGGGCTGTCACTCTGGCACATGAAGCACCTGCCTGGACACCTCCAAATCCAGCTCCTTGCAGGGGAAGGCCGAATTCATCCCCCTGGATCTGCTTTTCCCTTTCCGAGGGAGAAGTGCTTGGGTGATGCCCAGCTGCATCCTGCCCGGCCACCCTGGCCCTGCCGACCCCTGGGAGCTGAGAGGATCCCGCTGCCAAGCGTTAGTCCTGATACCAGGCAGGACGAAGTTGCCCCCCTGGCTCAGCAGAAGGGTTTTGGATGCATGAAGGGAGGCTGTTGGGTTCTTATTCCAATCCCAATCGTAATCCATCTCCCAATCCAGTGAGCTCAGGTCCTGCTCGTTCCCTGCACATGGAGGACCCATCAGCTCGTTTTCATGCTCCTGGGTATGGATAAATTTATTCTTTCTTGAATCTGTATCCTGGGGGTAATCCTGCTGCTGACGTCGAATGCTTTCCTGGGATGTGGCTGGATTTTCCTCACGCCAAAGCGAAGGTGCTGCTTTGGGACCTCACAGTGACACGGGGGGCTGCCAGGGAAGGGCTGACGTGAAGCCAAACCCCCCTGGGATGTCCTGGCCGGCAGAGCCGGCACTGGGCAGGAGGAACTGGTAGCTCTGAGTGGTCTGGGCTTTTCCCAGGGAGGGGATCCCAGCTCACATCCTGCTTTTCTGCAGCGTTTCCAGCTGCTTGGGATACCCACAGGGTCCCTGCTCCAAATCCCATCCTGGTCTCTGCTGCAGCCAGGTGGAAATTTTGCATCCTGGGGTTGAAGGTGGGATCCACCCGCAGGGATGGGGGTGGGATCCAGAGCTGGAGCTGGGCTGCATCCCTGGGGTGGGGTCCATTCCAGGTCTGTGCCCTTCTTAATATTTTCATTATTTTAAATTCACATTTCCCATCCTGCATCCTGGCAGCTCCAACCCTGGCGAGGGATTGGGATCCAGCCAACGGCTCTGACCTCTGGGGACATCACCCAGGGGTGGGAGAAGGAGGATGTGACCCATGTGGAAACCACAGATGGTTTTGATGTGTTTATGAGCCTGGGCACGACTTCCTCTGCCCGAGTTTCCCAGAGAAGAGCTCAACTTCTCCACAAGCACTCAGAATGTGCAATGAGGGGGGTGCAGCACCCATGGGTGACAACCCCTACCATGACGAGGGTGGCTGTGCTGCTGGGACAGGGCAGAGGGGCATTTGGGGAGGTGGATTTGCAGCTCTTCGTGTTCATCCCCGCATCCTGGAATGTGTGTGGGCTGGGAGGCT
The DNA here is from genome assembly GCA_013398955.1 of Callaeas wilsoni. NCBI lineage: Eukaryota > Metazoa > Chordata > Aves > Passeriformes > Callaeidae > Callaeas > Callaeas wilsoni. The sequence continues at coordinate 20,461 of VWPU01004313.1, read as the reverse complement.
CAGCTGTCACCCCAGAGTGATGCTCCCGTGGAAAGGGTGAGTGGTGCTGGCCATGGGTCACACTCTCACCCCCAGGAAAAGCTCGGGCAAAAGTTATTCTTGAAAAAAAAAAGTAGAGTTTCCTCTTTTCCTTCCTCGTCGCAGGCACGTGGTGGTGAGGTCATGGAGCGCTGGGCTCGCCGCAGGACATGCCTCCGGCTGGGCGTAATCCCGTCCCCAGGGCCACAGCCGGTTCTGGCCAGCGCGGGGGGGGAGTTTCGGGGCTCCCACTGCCCCTCCAGCCCCACTTTCCTCCCGGTCAAGCCACCACATCCTGAGCCAGCCCTCGGGCTGCTGCCTTCGCTCCTGCCGGCTTTCCCAGCGCGGTTTCAGGATCCCAGAGGCGAACGCGGCTTTGCACCGAAAATCAGCCCCAGATGTGGCGGAGCAGCTGCTGCTGGAGTGCCACGAGTGGGGATGGGCAGGGCTCGGGGACACGGGGGCAGCGGAAGGGACCTGCTGGATGGCCGGGGCCCGAGAGTCTTTGTCCCACCTGTCGGGTGACAGTGTCCTCTCTGCGGCCGGGTGCTCCCGAGGAAGGGGTGACAGGGACACCCAGGGGCCCCCCGGTCCTCGGGGAGAGGCTGTGGAGCAGCCATCAGTCCTGGTGTTCGGTGCAGCCTCAGAAGACACGGGGCAGTTCCTGGAGCTGTTTTTCGGGAAGCAGGATCGCCGGCTGACAGGAGCCAAGTCCCCACTGCTGTGCCACCACCCTCCACCAGGAGCTGAGCTGTCCCCAGGGGGAGGCACAGCCCAGCCATGGGGACATCGTGAATTTTAGTAGCCCACGATTGCTCGGGGACCTCTCAGGATATCGTGGCCGAGGTCCCTGGCTGAGTGTGGGGCTGCTGGCCCTGCCTGGGGCTCTGGGGCGGGAACCACTCGCTAATCAAAAGAGGATGGAAAACTCCTCTGGTTCCTTGGAAATACTGCGCAGCTACGAGCAGCCCACACCAGCTTCCAGACGTGGCAGCAGCAGCCATGGGATGAAATTCTTATGGATTATTCTCAATTATGAGTGCTGAAGCGGGGCTGGCAGCAGCAGACTGACTCTGCAGCAGTGCTGGGCGGGGGAGCGCTGTGGAGCCCCTTCCCCATGGCTGGAAATGGGTCTGGGATAGCATGGCTCTGCCTCACGCTCTCCTTGTTGAGCTGGGACTTGTCTGGCTCATCTCAGGCCCTAAATTTGCACCTTTCTAAGATGTTTGGTTCATCACATTCCTCTGGGTGTGAGGAATTGTGCTGGGAGCTGCTGACTCTCCATGGCTTGGATGCCCTCAGCACCCTGGCCCCAATCCCGCATCCCGGCCCCAATCCTGCATCCTCGTGGAAGATGCCCCATACTCAGGGTCCAGGTGAGGGGTCCCCTGGGCATCGCCCTCTCTCTGGGGCCACAAGAGCCCAGGCAGGTTTTTTATCATGTTTTTGTGCTCTTCAGCCTCCCTGGGCACCATTTCCCCGCTCCCCGTTGGGGCGGCGCGTTGCTCCGAGGATTCCGAAGGGCCTGAGGAGCCGTTTTGCCGGGATCCCGGGGGCCGCGGGGCTGCCGGGCGGGATGATGGGCGGAGGCGCAGCAGCACATGCCAAGATGCATCAGCCTGTGTTTTTCTGGTGGTGGCTGAAGGTTGTTTGTGCTGTCCCGGGGATGATCCAATGCTCTTGGCGTAGGTGCACGAGTGGGCCTCCGGGCACATCCACGGCTATCGGCCGGGAGCAGAGTGATCCTGGTTATCCCAAAACATCTCCTGCCCTAAACATGACTGCAGCCCCTCCAACTGCTGTGGGACCCTATTTCTGACCGGTTTTGCACAAGCAAAACTTTCCAGCAATCCTCAAACCACTCCCTTGCACCCACAGCACCAACGCTGCCCAGAGCTGGATGGGGCTTTTGATCCCTGGGTGAGCAGGAAAGCAGCTCACCTGATGGAAGGACCATTAGTTTTCTTGGAGAAAGCAGCAGGTACATCAAAATTTGAGTCTCCAGTCACATAAAAGCTGCTGGAGGCATTTCACCCCACCCCTGCGAGCTGCTCAGCTCCATTCTGGCATGGGATGGAATTGCAATGAGTGGGGGGAAGAGGATGGGGAATGTCCCCTGGGAGTGAAGATGAGGCCACCGAGATGGAGGCAGGAGCTCCTCGTCCAGCTGTGAGGGAGATGGGAAAGGCCGGATTTAGCATCGGCGCTGGCTGGGAGCGTGGGAGCGGCAGGAGCAGCGGGATGCGGCCGCTGGACTTTCACCGGGAGATGCCGGCACGGCTCTGTCCATGCTCCATCCCGACGTGCCCCTTCCCATGACGCCAGACCTGGGCTGCCTGGAAGCAGAGGGTTGAAGTCGATGTTTGTATCACATTTGTTTGGCTTTCCAGAGCCGAAAAGATGCTTTTAATAAACCTGAGTGGATTCCAGACCCTTCCCAAGTACAGTGTTTAGCTGGAGAAGTGCGAGGCTGGAGAGCGCTTTGTAAGCCCCCAAACAACTCTTCACCCCCTTATCACCACCCTCCCCCCACCAGCCTTTGCAAATTCAAAATCTCCTGTTTTCAGCCCAAAATGAACCATTTGGCCCCAGCCAGGGCTGCCAGCATAGCTGAGGGGGCAGCGTGTGTGTCCTGTGGCACTGGCAGCACCCCCAGGAGCTCCAGCTCTTCAAAAACCAGCCTGAATGTCATCCCTGTGTTGGGAAAGGGATGGATCCAGGTGTGGAGCCACTGGTGGCTCCCCTACGTGTTCCATTCCTCCAAAAGCCAACCTTAACTTCATCCCTCTCATGGGAAAGGGATGAATCCAGATGTGGAGCCACAACCAGCTTCCTCAGAACCACCACCCCTCCAAAAACCTGCCTGAACTTCATCCCTGCCATGGGAAAGGGCTGGATTCAGGTGAGCCACCGACAGCTCCCACGGGCAAGGCTTATCAGGGATAAACCACTCCCGGCATCCCTTACCTGCCATCCCATCCCATCTGCCAGGTGGGGCTCCAGCCCTCCTAAGGCCGTCCTGGAGCTGTTGGCAGGAGGGAGGAGGCAGCTTTACGGTGCTAAAACCAGGGCTGCTAATGAAAAACAGGCTCCGAGTAGCCAAACAGCTGATCCATGGCCGCGAGCTGAGTAATGCCTCGAATTCCTGGCAGGAGCTGCTTCCTTTTGGGAAGCGAGGGCTCCTTCCCCGGCAAGCAAGGCACTGCTGTCCTCCCCTCTCCCCATTAGCTCCCAGCTGCCCCTGAGGCATCAGGGAATGAAATGATGGAGATCACACACCGCTGGGGTCTGTCCAATCCTCTGTCTGTCCATCTTTGTCCCCCTCCATCCGCAGTGAGGAAGATGATGGGCATAAGCCCCACAGTGCGCTGTGAGAACAGTCCTTGTCCCCCAGGGTGTCCCTTTGGCTGGCGAGGATGTCCCTTAGGGCTGGGGGTCCTCCAGATTTCAAGGATGGGTGCAAGCAGGGAAAGGAGCTCCGCAGCTCCCGGGGCCGGATCCTGCTGTCGGGTGTGGAGCAAGATAAGGCCGTGACTCAGCCTCGGGCCTCATCCCTGCTTCCCCTCCTTCCCAGCAAAGCCCTGCCGGCACCTGGGGAGCGGGGGGTGCAGCCGGGGCTGGGGCCTCACGTCTGGGTGTCCGTGGCGGAGATCGGGGCCAGTGGCTGATGTAAACAGCTCCGGCTGCCGGTAAACAACTGGCCCCGGCGGGAGCACAAACAGCTCCTCTGTTCTGGCTCCGGACTCTCCCTGCGACGCCCCAGCAGCAGCTCCATGGCCCAGGCTTGGTGGCTCCAAACACCCGCTCCAGCCCCATGTTGGTGGGTGGCACTGGGCTGTCACCCCATTTAGCCTGCAGCCAGACATGGTGGGGATCACATTCCCAATTTGGGGGGCGAAAGTGGGATTTAGTCCCTCGGACATGTGCTGAGGTTGAGGACAGTGCTGACTCCGTTCATCACACGGTCCAAGGGCTGTGGCATCCCAGTAGGGGTTTGGCACATTTGGATGTCACCTGGTTCCTGGCCATGGAGACAGACAGGACCCCCCCAGGGGGGTGCTGCCGGTTCCCCCAGCATGGCGCTGAGGCCTGGCTTCCCTGGAGCATTCCCAAGCAGTTTCCCAAGCTGCCCCCACTTGTGCCCAGCTGCTCCCGGCGCAGCCCCTGGAGCCCTCACCATGGCTCAGGACCCTCTCGGTTCCAGCCGGGCTGAGCCGGAGTGTGCCAGGGCTGCATCCACGCTGCACTGTGCCGTGAGCTCCGGCTGGTGCCAAGCAGGGAATGGGGCACGCTGGGCGCTGTGGCCCCCCAGCACTCTTGTTCAGGGAATACTGGAGGTGCTGGGGAGCCCCAGGAGCACAAGCACGTGGACACGCCACAGGGTGGGCATCGTCCTGTTGCCACCCTGAAACCGCTGCTGGTGGCACCTCCTGCCCCTCTCCCCTGCATCTCCCCCAGGCTCTGTGGGTGCCGGTGGGCAGCTGCCTGCAAAGGCTTTTGGCTCTGGCTCCGGCTGCATTCCTCGGTGGAGGGAGGAGTGGAGCTGGAGCCTGACATGACTCAGCCGCAGCCACGAGGGCTGGGGACATGCCGGTGACCCACGTGGGGCTATCACCCGCCTTTGGGCCCTCCTCAGCACCTGGCACCCACCCCTGGCATGGGCGTCCCTCCCCGATCCCAGCGCTGGGCTTTATCTGTGCCCAAGGACCCCCGAGCACGTGCTGGGGGGCGGTGGCGGGTCTCCCGAGAACCTCTGTGGTTGGGGACGGCCGGACCCCGGGTTATGATAACTCTGGAAAGGGACTTTCTCCGCAGGCGCCGGACACAGCCTGACCCTGCGGTTCCCTCGCTCCCAGGCTGGCCGAATTCCCTGTGCCTGGATCCAGGCAGTGCTCCGCTCCCGTGAGTGCTGACCCTGTGGCGAGGGGGCTGCTGCTGGGGGAACCCTGTGATCCCCCCGTGATCGGGGCTGCGTGGGATGTTCCAGAGTGTCCCAGTGTGGAGCAGGCAGCAGAGGGATGGAGGGGAGGAAGCGGGGGATTTGCTGTGGGATGAAGGCTCCAGCCTCATCACGACATCCTGAGTCCCCCCCACTGGCAGCGGGCTGGGGGGGAAGTGCCTTCCAACCCACATTCCTCCACTCCTGAAGGAACCGGCTCGGGACCTTCCCACGGGGATTTCCAGCCTGGGCACACATCGCTCCGGCTCAGATCGTGCTGCTGGGATCCTGGGTCAGCTGCAGCACCCAGGAGACTGTGGGAGAGCATCCTGGCCCTACGGTGAATCACCGGGAAGGAACTGATTAAGACCTTGCAACACTTCCCTGCTGGAAATAACTTTCTCCAGAGAGGCAGCCCAAGGCTGTTCTTAGGATGCAGCTGAGGAGATTGGATATGCTACAGGTTTTATCCCTGCTTTGGGGCTTGCTGGCTGGAAAAAGCCTTCCAAAATGAGGGATTGGTTGGGATGTGCTCCCACTCCCACAGGGGATGGGAAGAGAGGGAATTGCTGAAGCAGGGGAATTGAGGTCCAGGGATGCTCTAACCTTGGCCATGGTGGAGAAGTGGCTGCGTGGGGATGGTGCTGGGGTCTGCTCCAGGCCCTTTGGAGCTGGGAACGTCCTGCACTGCCTTGCCTTCAGCCCTGCATCCCTCTGTGCTGGGGCCAGCAGGCATGGGGACCACCGGGACGCCCAGGAAGCCCCACAGCCTCATGCCACCTTTCCCCCTTGGCTGACAGTGGCTGTGGAGGGAGAGGGGTAACTCCTGCACAGCACCAGCGTGGTGATGGTGACATCGGTCCCGGTTTGCAGCTGGGAGAGGGACGACCACCCTAAATTTTGCCTCCCCCAATTTTTCCGGCTGCGGTGTGGGCACGGAGCTGCTGCCACCTCTGCCACTCGCCACCAGCCCCATTTCTGCCCCGTGACTCAGGGATTTCGGCAGGTTTGGGAAGGGAGGAGGGGCAAAAGCCACTTCCCTGCCAAAAAAAAAGGAGGCGGATGCTGCTCTCGTCCTCTGTCACGCTTGAGACGGATTAATATTAACCCATCCCTCCATCCTGCCGTCCCTCTGTCCTGCTCTCCTTCTGTCCCCCTGTCCCACTGCCCCATAGCTTGTCCCATGACCCAGCATGTGACACTTTTCCGGTCCCCTTAAAGCAGAGGGGAATGAGTGTGCAGGAGATGAGCAGCCCATGGTCTCAGCCGGTGTGAAAGGGCCTCACGCGCTGCCACGGGGTCCCCGTGAGTCACCCCGGTGCTGGCGTCACCCTCTGTGTCCCTTGGTGCCCACCCTGGCGTCCTCCTGCCGTGGGGGCTGTGAGGCTCCCAGAATAGCTCACGGTGAAGAATGCGGATAAGCTCACAGTGTTTTGGCGAGAAAGGGGTTATTTTGGGAGGACGGCAGGTTTCTAACCCAGCGCCCTCCCTCCCTGGCCCGTCACCCTCAGCACCCTCAGATGTTTATCTGCTGCTGTTGCTAAGGGACATTGTGGGTGACGAGACCTGTAGCACCCATGTGCTGGTGCAAATCTGATACTATCTTGGGGCTGTCACTGCTGTCCCCAACTCCAGCTGGCTCCCAGCTCTTCCCCAACCCCTCCGCCAGGTCACTGATCCCAGCCCTCCACTATTGGGATCAGCTCTCAGCTCCAAGAAAACCCCTCAGCAGCTTCTGCAACCCCAGCAGTTTCTGGCCCTGGGGAGCAGATCCTGCAGGTCCCCCCAAGTTCGGATGTGGTGACTGTCACCCACACGCGGCCCCGCTGTCACCATCCCCTGCTGCAGCCGCATCCCCATGTGTTTGTGGAGCAGTTTGCTTTCTGTTTCCCGTCAGAGTGCTGAGTGCTTGGCACTGCCATGGATCACCTCGTGGCCACTAATCGCTTCCAGTTGCCTGGAAAACAAACAGGCAGTGAAGAGGAAAATCCCGAAGCTGGGAATGAGGCTTGTTGCACGGCTCTGCTGGCCCTGGATCCAGCCCCTCACAGATCCATGCATTTCCCTGTGCATGGATCTATGCGTGCACTCACACGTTCCTTCTGCACACCCACGCAAATGGATCTGCTTGTGCCCATGTGGATCCACCTGTGCACACATGGACCCATCCATGCACACGTGGACCCATCCATGCACACGCGGAGCCATCCATGCACATTTAGATCCAACCATGCACACGTCGATCCATCAATGCACATTTGGACCCATCCATGCACACGTGGATCCGTCCATGCACATGTGGATCTGTCCGTGTGTATGTGGCCCCATCCATGCACACAGATCTGCCTGTGCTCACGTGGACCCGTCCATGCACATGTGGATCCATCCATGCACATTTAGATCCATCCATGCACATGTGGATCCATCCATCCACATTTGATCCATCCATGCACACGTGGACCCATCCATGCACACCTGGATCCATCCATGCACACATGGACCCATCCATGCACATTTGGACCCATCCATGCACACAGATCTGCCTATGCTCATGTGGACCCGTCCATACACGCAGATTTGTCCACGTCCGTGTGGATCTATCCACGCACATGTGCGCAGGCATCGGGCCATGCACATCCCTACCAATGCATCTGCTTGTGCACATGTGGATCCACCGGTGCAGACGGATCTGTCCATGCACACCCTTGCTGATGCATCCATCCCTGCGTGTTCTGGTGGGTGTCCATCCCTGGCACGTGCACATGTGTGTCTGTAGGCGCGCGTGTGCCCAGGGATGAGCAAGCACACACACACATGTGCAAGGCCCAGAGCTCCGTGTGTGTGTGCGCACATGGACATGTTCTGAGGGGTGTCCACGCACATCCAGGTGGATGGACGCACATGGCGTGCGTATGTTCACACAGGTACAGGTGTCCAGGGGTGGCCATACACACGCATGTGGGGCTGTGTGCACATGTGCACGTTCCAAGGGGTCCCTGGTGTGCGCACACGTGCACACCTCTGTGCGTACGTGTGCCCAGAAGTGAGCACGCACACACGCGTGTGCCAGGCTCAGGGCTGCGTGTGTGCACACCGTCTCCAGTGCCCGGGGTGACTCTGAGCAGCCAGGGTGGTGTCGGTCCCTGGCGTGTGCACATAGGCAGACATGTGTGTGTCTGCCCAGGCGTGAGCACACACGCGTGTGCGTGTGATGACGGGGCTCACACCCGCGGTGCCCCGGGCCGAGCGGTGCCGATCCGATCCGATCCGATCCGATTGCAGTAAGCCGAGCCAATCCGATCGGAACCGAGCGGCCCGAGCCCGACCCGAACGGTGCCGAGTCGAACCGATCGAACGACCCGAGCGGTTCCGATCGGACCCGAGCGGTTCCGATCGGACTCGAGCGGTACACACGGGACCCACTGGTGCCGCCCGGTGCCGCCCGGTGCCCGCTCGGTGCCGGCCCGGCCCGGGCCCCGCGGGGCCTGGCCGCCCGCCAGCGCTTTCTCATAAACCACATGCTGCCGCGGCGCTATAAAGGGGAGCGCGGCCGCGGCGGCGGCTCAGCCCGGCCCCGCTCGGCCCCGCCGCTGCTGCAGTCTCGCCCGCTCCGCCCGGCCCTGGCCCCACGGCAGCCCCCATGCCCCGCCTCGGAGCCAAGGTACGGCGGCCCCTCCCGCTACCCACGGCCGCGGAGACCCCCCTCAACCCGGCGCCCGCTACCACCTGTGCGGGATCCCCGCGGGAGCGGCAGCCCCGGTTGTCCCCGTGCCCCCGTGGTGGGTCCCCTCCTCGGGGGGTCCCGTCTCCCGGCGGGGGATGCTTCAGCCCCGCCTCGGTTGGCGGTTCCAGCCTCGGACCCGCGGGGTGAAGCCGCGGCTCTGGCCCCGGTTCCCGGCTCCAGCCCCGTCACGATTCCCGGACCCGGCGTGGGGAGGCCCTGGCTTCAGCCCCGGCCGGTCCCCGGCCCCAACCCCGTCCCCGGCGGGGGGATGCCGCAGCCTCCGGCTCCATTCCCGGACCTGCGCGATGAGGCTCCAACCCCGTATCGGCTCCAGCCCCGCAACCGCGGGGTGAAGCCCTGTCCCTGTCCCGGTCCCCTGCTCCAGCCCCGTTCCCGGCTCCTGCCTCGGCTCCAGCCCCGGCCCCAGCCCGTTCCCGACGGGGTGAGGCTCCGTTCAGCCGTGGCCACATCTCGGCGGTGGCCCGGGCGGCATCTTGGAGTTTCACAAGAGGGGAGGATTCCTGGACATCATCCAAGGGAAATTCCCCCCCCACCCATCACCCAGGCACCCTCTCCCTGCCGGTGCCCCGGGAGACGGGGGTGCACACCCACCCGAGGGTCTCCTCCACCCCCATCTCGGGAATCTTGGCTCTGGGACAAGCCCCGTTGCTCACCGGGGTCCCGCCACGGATCGGGGCCTCCCCGCTTCTTTGCAGGGGGATTGGGAGGGAAATTTGGGACGAGGCCAGAGCTGCTGCATGGAAAGAGCCCGGCGGGTGCAGCTGGGGGGGTCTGGAGGGTGGGAAGAGGATTTTTGGGGATGGGTGGGTCAGTGTGTCAGATGGGCTCTGGAGAGCCAGGGCGGAGGAGGAGATTTGCAGGAGAGACGGAGAAATGGTGTGGGAGAGGGGAGAGGGGCTGGAGCGGGAATGTGGAGGTGGCCAAGAGTCACATCCAGGCTTGTGTCACCGAGCCTTGGGAAATTCCCTGCTGACCCGGTGCTCCTAAAAATAGCAGGATGGGGATAGGCACGGGGTTGGAGGACTACAGTGGGATTATCCTGCTGGACCGTGGCCAAGCCCCGGCTACCACAGAGGTGGTCACGCTGGGGGGTGGTGGAGAAGGGCAGGGGGCTTGGCGTGTGTGTGGGTTATCCCTGCTTCAAGCTTTTCCTGTGTCGTGCTCAGGTGTGCCTGCTCCGCTGCTCCCGGCTGTCGTCCCTCTTCCTCTTCCTGCTCTGCATCCATGAGACGGAGCAGAACAGCTACTGCCAGCAGATCATCACAGAAAGGCACCTGGCCGAGCTGGAGGAGCTGGTGAGTGCGCTCCCGGGGCTGTGCTGTGGGATGGGGGCTCGTTTGGGGCCAGACAGGCACAAACCAGCTCTTATTTAGTGCTAAAATAAGGAAATCGGGTGATTTTCCGCTCCCCTAGTGACGTGATGGTACCCAGGAGCTGAGTGTCCATGGGCACAAGGGACAAGTGGGCACCGGGGGTGACAGATGTTGTGCCTTCATCAAGGGTGGCCATGGAAAAGGCCACGACAGGAGGAACGAGAGAAGACAGAAGGGGAGCGAGGCCGGGAAGGGGACAGGAGCGAGGCTGGATCGGTGCAGGGGCGCTGGGGAAGCAGTGGAGGGGCCGGCGCTGCGGGCTGTGGTGTTTTCTGGGCGGCTGCGCAGGGGTTAAGCGGAGGAATCCGGCTGCATTCCTGAGTACAGCTGCTTGCCTGGAAGCTGGGCTGGCAACGGGGCTGTGGGTGGGTGGCAGGCAGCGAGGGGGGCCCGGCCGGGCCATGGAGCCGACCGGGCTGGGCGATGGGGCCGGCATCCCGTGTGGCCCGTGGGCAGCTCTGGGTGCTGGCAGCCGCCCCGGAGCGCGGCCGCCCCTGGCCCCATCGGATACAGCTGCCGGGGCCGTATCTCTCTCTCCGTGGCCCTTGGCTCACCTCCGAGCGGGGAATCACGCGGATGTTCAGGGGAGAAGCGAGAATCGGGGGCACGCAGGGATTTGCATGGTTGTCGCAGATTAAATTCTGCCTACATCGAGAGGGGTGTGCGGGCGAGAGACGGGAACGGCGCCTCCGGGTCCCCGCGATCTTTGCTCCGAGCTCTGTGTAACTGCCGTGTCCGGGCTCGCTTCACCTCTTCCTCTTTAACCACCGAGCTGCGGGGCCAGGAACCGCTCCGTGCGAGCTCGGCTTCCTCTGCCCGAGCCCTCCCTGCACACCACATCCCTGGAGCCTTTGCTCTGCCGCTCAGGGATTAAAATTGCATCCGTGGTCGTGGGAGAAAGAGGATGGAGCAGGTTTGAATGGAAGATGTGGTTTTCCTGCTGGGGACTGTAGCCCTCTCCTCGCTGGTGGAGGAGCTGGCCCTCGCTCCAGTGCCTGCAGGATAATGGAGCAATTGTTTCCGGGACGGCATCCCAGGCTAGGAGGAGAATCGCCGGGCCGGCAATTCTGCCAGCCCTCGCCCTCCCGGCCTGGGATGCCAGCCCGGAGGAAGAGCGTTTGGTTAGGGTGGGTTTTTACTCCCGTTGGAAAGGGTCGTGGCTCGGGCGGCCGGCAGCTCTGCGTGTGGGACCCCGGCGTTGTGTGATCCGGGGGAATGTGTGACCCTGGTGTCACGGCCACCTCCTGCACAGCAGGATGCTCTTTTGCAGCCTGGATTTAGAGGAGAGAGTGGTGGGGGGGGGACCCGAGGAGAATTAAGCAGGGCTGGGCTCTGCCGTGGCGCTGGCAGGAAGAGGAGGAGGAGGAGGAGGAAGAGAGGCGGGGTGGGAGCAGGCAGGGAAAAGCAGGAGAAGGTCTGTGATTCGGGGAGTACAATATCCTGATGGCAGCAGGAATCCTGAGCTCACTCCTGCCACTGCATCGACCTTAGGGATGTGCCTGTGTGAAGAGGAGGAGTATAGGATGGGATGAAGCAGGAATGGGAGCAAAATCTCCCAAGCCCTGTGGATTTGGGGGTCTCAGGCACCCCTTTGTGCCCAGAGCATGGCCTATCTGGGGCTGCTCAGCCCCAGTGCTGTCCCTGGGGATGTGGAGTGACATCCTGCTTTGTCCTTCCAGGCTGACACCCAGATGCAGCACCCGGGCAGGGTCTCCTTCAAGTTCATTGACAAGATGCAGTTGGTGAGTGGTTTCTTGCTGGGGACAGCAGGGGACAGGGAGCAGGGCTGGCTGGTGCATGGCGGGAGGTCCCCAGATCCCCAAGCTCCCCTCTCGTCTCCCTTTGCAGGAGACAGCCCAGGAGGGGCTCATCCTGCTTGGCCAGGTGGCATCCAAATCCCAGTCTGGGCATCCCGTGGGATTGTAGAAAGGCATTTTGTGCCTCCGTGCTTCAGTTCCCCCCAGGCAGAGTGGGGTGCCCACCCAGTAACCAGAGTGGGATGCCCACCCAGTAACCAGAGTGGGATGCCCACCCAGTAACCAGTGTGGGATGCCCACCCAGTAACCAGACTGGGATGCCCACCCAGTAACCAGTGTGGGATGCCCACCCAGTAACCAGAGTGGGATGCCCACCCAGTAACTGCTGTCGCTTTTTGGCGGGTCTGTATCCTTGCAGAACGACTCCATCTGCTATGTGAAAGCTGCCTTTCCCCTGATGGACAAGATCCTGGAGCGAACGGAGTTCAAGGAGAACTCGTCCAACGCCCGGAAGATGCAGATGGTGCGCAGGATGTACAACCGCATCGATGAGAATGTGGACCCCTGCATCAGGGAGGAGGATGATGAGGAGAGAACGGTACAGTGTCCCCAGCCTCGTGGGGGTCTGGGCCTGGGTCCTCATCCTGGGCTGAAATGGGATGTCCAGAGCAACCTGGGGTGGGTGCATGGGCAGGACTGTAAAGCAGAGCAGAGGTGGGGCGTGCATGGACACAGGGAGCCACGAGGAGCCACCAGATCCTGCCTTGGGAGCACGGTGGTATCTGTGGCGGTGACACCGGGGCAGTCATGGAGCTGATGCTGAGTCTGGCGCTTCCTTCAGCTCTCACAGATGTGCTTCAAGGAGTTCACCACCTCCCCCTACGAGATGCTGGTGCTGGTGAAGGATTTCTTCCAGGACATCAAGCGTCTGCTGCAGAACCAGGAGACTTTCGAAAAGGATTGCAGCCGAGTCTACCGCAGGACCTGCCCGGGACCCAGGAAGGCTGGATCCTCACCAGGTGAGATGCCAAGGCTTGGCCTCTGCCCAGTAAACCTGTGCCAGTCTGGGGGGCTTGGGCTTGCCTGCATGGAGCACCTTAAGAGTCGTGTGTCTGTGGGTGTGGCACGTGTCCACCTTGGTCCCTTTTCCTGTGTCAGCGAGGTCTGCATAATGTGAGGGGAGAAGAGGCTGGCTGCCGTTTGAAGGTGGGATTTGGGCTAAATCCTACTGGAAGCAAGGCGAGGGAGAGATGCTGAGGGGGACTAAGGAGGCGTCAGGCTTGGCTGTGCCTCAAAGCCCCGGTGCCGGGTGGAGCATAACACGGAGAAATGCAGGGACTGCTGTGCCACCAACACGCTGCATGACCTTGGCTGTGTCACTTCAGCTGCCTCGTGCCTCAGTTTCCCCTGGCCAAGCCTTCAGGGAGAGTGTTGCTGCCGGGTGGAAGAGCTCTGTGTTGCCGTCCGCGCTTCCGCGAGCGCCCGTGCTGTGTTTGCATGGAGGAGATGTCTCGCTGTCATCCTTGTGTCGGAGCTGTGCCAAGTCCTTGTGCCGTGGGGGACGTTAAACGTGGCTGGCTGGCTCCTGCAAGTTGTGAATAACCCATTGCCATCGGCTCAGGGAACCCGGTGACTCGGGTTTGCTTCATCCCACCCGCTGCTTGTCACCCTCGTGCTGCTCCTGCCCGTTCCCTGCCTCTCCCTTGCTCTCCCATTTTTTGAGGGGCTGTTTGACCCGCTTGCCCAGGGCTGCGGGGAGGGATGGGCACAGTGCCCCTGACCTCAGATCTGCTGGCTGTGCCCCTCTTGGAGGCTGGTGACCCCACGGCTGTCTCTTCTCTCTCCTTCTTTCAGGTGTGGGGACAGATCCTGACTGCAATTGCCTGTCCCCTGCCCTCCCTTCTGCCACCCAGCCCTCCCTCTCTGCTGCCACTGGCAGGGACGTGGCACCCGCTAGCACCCGGGTCCCTTCCAGCCTCCTCCATACCACCCTCGCTGACTTAGAGGCCCCATCTCAGCCCCCCAGTAGCACGGACGGGGGCTCAGGGACCGAGGAGGTCCTGGGTGCTGGGGTAGGTGACACAGCGCTGGCATTGGCCCCCGGGATGAAGCAGACAGCTCCAGCCAGCAGTGCCGAAGCCCTCCAGGATCCAGGCAGGACGCTGAGCCTGGCACTGGGTGACATCCCTGTCCTCCGTGGGGATGGAGAGCTGGTGGAGCGGGGCACCGGCCACCTGCCGCAGGATCCAGGCCAGCAGTGGGGAGGCTCCGTCCTCCCGGATCAGCCCGGCGGGCTCAGGACCACCTCTCCGACAGCATCGCCCAGCGCTGGCTCGATGGGCGGCGGAGCCAGGATCCGTCCCGCTGCGGCGTCCGAGCCCGTCACACAGCTCCGCTTCTCCAGGATGGCCCCCGAGCTGCGAGCCCCGGGCAGCCCCAGCGACAGGGCGAGGGCGTGGGGCTGGGGGCTGAGCCGGCTGCGGGGCCCTGAGGATGGCGGCGGGGCCGGGCCCAGCTTTGACTCTGGCTTTGTTCTGGGCGCAGAGCAGCGCAGGAAGGAGCCGCCCGCCAGGGAGGGCCGCCAGGAGCCCCTCATCTACATTACGGTGGCCAGTGTGGTGGCTGTCCTGCTGGCCACGGGAGGGCTACTCCTCTACAAGTATAAATCCAGGGTAAGACCCCTGCCTCGTCTCCTCCCCAGGCATCAAGATCCTCTCCTGCCTCAGTTTCCCCACGTGTCTCTTGGCCAGTGTGGGTTGAGCTCCATTTTCCCCTTAATTTTGAGACTGGGGAACAATTGGTGGTGCTGAGTGTGGTGGGAGGATGTTATATGGGAGATTTGCCCCCCCTCATCCCGCAGCCCCCTCCCCTTTCCCAGAGCTCATCTCCCCATTTCCCTCCCACCACCCAGGTCCTGGAGCGGCGGCTGGAAGATGGAGGCTGTGACCCCGAGGAGCCGGAGAGGAGGTGGGTGTGATGGCATCCTGCGTGGGGGGGCTTTGGGGACCCCCACCCTGGGCGAGCCTGCCCTAAACCCCCCATCTTTCTGTCACAGGGCACTGCAGGGAGCAAGGGAATGTTCAGAGCTGGAGACTCAGGATCTCTGAGGTGATCAGGGGCTGGGTGGGACCTCAAAGGGCCCCGGGCCAAGCTGTGAGGACAATATCGTCTCCCTGGATTGTCCCCATTAGTGCTGACCTTGGCCACGGGCAGGGAAGTTCTGGGTGGGAAGACACGGACAGGAGCAGGTCTGCTCACAGCACTGCCAGCATGTGGTTTTGCAGCTCGTTAATCCATTACTGGCACTTTCTTAATATATATAGAATTTTTTCCTGTGGTTTTCGTGTGTTTCTCCCCACGCTGCCCTCCCTGGCAGAGCCTCAGCTCCTGCTCATCTTTCTCCTCCTTTTCCCAGGGCCCCAGGCAGGATGTGAAGCTGCTCGGGGGATGGATCCGGATGGAAGGAGGGTTGGCACGCGCCAGCCTTGCCGCGATCCCACCGTGATGCTGACACTCCCTCTTCCCTTGCCCCGTGCCGGCGGCCAGAGACGGCAAAAAACTCCCTGGCAGGGACAAAAGGATGGGGGGATGTGCCCTGAGTGGGACCCCCGGGCACCGGGAAGTGAAGGGCTGGAAGGCGCTGGGACCACAACGGCAGGCCTTTGCCGGGACGGCAGCGGTGGCTGATGTGACGCTGCGGTGCTGAGCGGGACGATGGAGGCGCTGGATGTGGGATGACGGATCCCGCTGGGACACGGCCGGCGCCGGATGAAGATGGAGGGGACCGGCTCCCCGAATCCTCTGGCTCTTCTCCCATCCCAGCAGACTGGGTTTGGAGCAGCACCCGTCGCCCCTTCACCCTGCCTTTCCTGAGGCTTCGACTGGAGCATCCTGAATTCCAGGGGGGCCAGTCCTGAGACACCCAGCCCCGACTCGCAACTCGAACCCTCACACTGTGAATATTTAAAGCCCACCCGTGCCTGTGTCCCTGCGTGGGGCTGGGTTTGGGATGACCCTTGGCACCGTCCCAGTCCCTCCCCATCTTCCTGTTGTTAGGGCTTATTTTTAATAGAGCGGATGAAAGTCTTTATCCTGCACAAATGTTCTGGGGGGGCCGCGTGCCCCTCGCAGGGTCATCGCCGCGAGCTGGCCTCGCTGGGATTCCATTTGTTTGGTGACTGCGCTTTCGAGAAGGGAATGGGGCTAGGAAGGATGGGATCCACGTGGGTGTAAGAGCTGGAACTGCCCCAGCTGGGCACCCAGGGCCTTCTCGGCACAGCCCCGCTCCCAGGCTTTGGGAAGAGCCTGGTTTGGGACGCACTAGCCCTGGAGATGCCCCAAAATCCAACGGCTCCCTCCAGCCCCGGATGAAGCGTGGCCCGCGCTGCTCTGGGAGTTTCAAGTATTATTTTTATATGAAGGATGAAAATATGGACAAACCCAACTGTTTTTAAAGAAAGCATCACTATTAATTTGGGGTTTATATATATATATATATATAGGTATGTATTTATGACTGGCAGAAGGAGGGGGTTCCTGGGCGAGGGACTGGTGTAAATCAGGGTGAAAGCCCTGATGCAGCAGGAAGTCTGGGGCCAAACTCCTGGTGGTGTAAGTCACCAGTTTACACTGTGGAGGAGCTGCTCCTGGGGGAGAAAACTTGCCTTTACCCATGTTGGATTTATTTTGCCTTTTTTTTTGTTGTTGTTTGGTTGGGGTTTTTTGTTGGTTTTGGGATGGGGGTTTTTTTTGTTTTTTTTTTTTATACAATGAAATCCTGAAATATTTTATACAAAGGCATTTAAAAATCTATTTAAAGAAAATAATGGAAAACAACTTGTATATTTAATATTATTAATAAACAGAGAGGTGTAGCTTGGTGTAAGTCTGGGGGGGGCAAAGGGGGACTGGCGCTTGTGACTCCCCTGTCCCAGCCCTGGAGTGTCACCCTGAGGGGGTGATTGGGGGGCTGACTCCTGGCCGTGTCACCCTGAGCTGCTTCCCTGTGGATGCACGTGGGAGGTCATGGCCACTGGAATGAGGGCAGAGGGATGCATCCGGCATCGCTGCGAGCTCCGGGCACCGGCTGATGCTGAGGGCCCCCAAAATCTGTGTGAACGGTTGGGAGGCAGCTGTTTAAAGCAAACACACTTGAGGCAAAGTTTCCTGGAGCACTTTGCTTAGAGTGACAGCACTGGAAGAGGCATTTCCTTCCCCCCGGCTGCTCCTGCTGCTCCCCTTCCTTCTTTCCAGGAGCGGGGGAGCCCCACATCCCGCTGCACGGATCCAGCACCTCCAGGGGCATACCGGGGGGCTTCCATGCCACCCTGGGTCCCTGCCAGCTGGGCAGGGTGCACACCCCCATCGCTCATCCAAGGGAGGGGAAGGGGCAGGGTGGGATTCGGGAGCGTTTTGAGAGTGCCAGGGCTGAGCTGCTGCTTTGTTTGCTGACAAACAGGATTCCTCGAGGGGAGCTGACTCAGCCCAGCCCTTCCTCTCCCCAGCAGCAGCCGGGGGTTTCCCAGGTCCACATCCCCTTCCCAGGGAAGTGGGACCTATATATATCCTGCTGGATCCATGCCACAATCATTATGGTCAGATTTGGGGAGTATTTGAGGCCAGAGGCTGCTCTTAGGGGTGGGCACCATGCCCGGGTTTGGGGGTGCTGAGGGCAGCGAGTCCCTGCCCTGCTCCGGGATGCTCCAGGATGCTCCAGGATGCTCCAGCAGCTCCACAGCTGCACATGAGGGGGTGACTGGAGCTGAATGATGGCAGCTTGAAGCTATGGCAGAGCTGGGGGGCAGAGGTGGGAGCATCCCGGGCTGCTGGGGGGATGTGAGGAGCACCAGGACTTACACCCCCTTTGTACTTACACCCCACAATCCCTCATCCCTGACTTTTTCTGGCTGCTTTATGTGCTGTAAAAGCACCTGGAAAATGCAGGAAAAAAGCCAAACTCTGTCTCCCTGCCCTCGGGTTTGGGCCAGGAGGGTCCCTCTGCTGCTCATGTTCCCAACTGGGGGCCTTTTCCCCACCCTGTTACTGGCGTGTGTGGGAGCAGGGATGTGATTCCTTGCTCCGGGCAGCCTCCATCCTTAGCCCCTGCAATATGGGGGAAACCTGCTCCCAGCCCCCCACTCAGGAACCCCACAGCTGGGAAGGACACGGAGCTATATCCCTGTCCCTCAGCACTTGTAGGGGAGGGTAGAAAAGAACCCCCCACCCCAGGACTGAGTGGGGCACGGAGGGTGGTGGCACCCTGGGGTCACTCCTGGGGTCCCAAATCAGTGTTTGTTCAGCAAAAAGCTGCTCTGATGGGATAAGAAAAGGGGATTTGGGGGAAACGATGGATGGTGGGAGGGGAAAGCACCAGCAAGAGGCTCCTGGGACCTGAAGCACAGGCTGGCGCGGAGTGGCACAGACTGTGGTCACCAGCACCCACCGCGGGGGTCCCGGGGGTCCCCACATCCCTGGTGCTTGTGGCATTTGCAGGTCTGGGACATCTCAGGCTCGACCTGTTACCCCAAAACCTCCCAAGCACTCAGAGACCCCCCCAGATGGCCTGAGACCCCCCCCCAAGAGCCCCTAGAGGGCTCTGCCCACCCTGGGAACCCTCCCCGGAGCAGCCGCGGGCACCGCAGAGCTGCTGACGGGGCAGAAGCGACGGAAAGGCCCCGAGGCCGCGGTTCCTGGGGCACGGCGGGTCCAGGACAGGGGTTTGGCCAAGGAACTGCTGCAGGATTTAGGTAGCCAGAGGCCGTTTTGTGGTCAGACAAAGTGATTTTGGTTAAAAACCGTTATCTGCACTTTCCCCTAGGGTTAAAACCCACACGCTGATGTTTTCCCAGCTTGCATTTTACGAGAACGCCCCTGGGAAAGTAAAGGCGGAACGGGGCTCAGCCCCCTCCCAGTTGCCCCTGGGGCATTTGGGGCTGGGGTCGGGGTCGTGGTGCCCCGGGATCAGAGCCCCGCCCCTGCCTGTCCTGGAATGGTCCCTGGAGCCCGTGTGGGGACTCTGTGGAGCTGGAGCCCTTCAGTGTCCCTGGCCCTGGGGACAGGTTGGTTGTGACCCTCCCTGGCATGAAGGAGCCAGCAGACACCCGGCTGGGGGGGAGAGGAGGAAGAGTGGGGGAGGAAGCCCTGGCCAGGCTCGGCACCCCCAAAAAGTGCTCAGCACTCCCAGCCTGGGCTGGGGGTGTGGGCGGGTGATTCCGGGGAGCTGGTGGCTCCGCCAGCTCGTTAATGGCTAATGAGGGCCAGGAGGTCACTGCCCTGACCCTGAGCTGGCGCTGAGCCCGGCTGCGCTTCCAGCGGGGCTGAGCCTGCCCAGCGCCCTGGGGAGCGGGCACCCGGGGGGTCAGGCACCCCCAGAGCTGGGCACCCACGCATCTGAGACCGGACACACACCTGGGGGGGCAGGCCCCCCCAGAGCTGGGCACCCACGCATCTGAGACCGGACACACACCTGGGGGGGCAGGCCCCCCCAGAGCTGGGCACCCACGCATCTGAGACCGGACACACACCTGGGGGGGCAGGCCCCCCCAGAGCTGGGCACCCACGCATCTGAGACCGGACACACACCTGGGGGGGCAGGCCCCCCCAGAGCTGGGCACCCACGCATCTGAGACCGGACACACACCTGGGGGGGCAGGCCCCCCCAGAGCTGGGCACCCACGCATCTGAGACCGGACACACACCCGGGGGGTCACGCACCCCCAGAGCTGGGCAGCCACACATCTGAGGCCGGACGCACACCTGGGGGGTCAGAGACCTGGGGCTGGACACACACCTGGTGCTGGACACTTACTCGGGGCTGAACACACACGTGGGGCTGGACACAAACCTGGGGCTGGACACAAACCTGGGGCTGGACACGCACCCGGGGCTGGACACACACTCAGAGCTGGACACACATCCGGGGCTGGACACCCACCTGGGGCTGGGCACAAACCTGGGGCTGGACACACACCCGGGGCTGGACACAAACCTGGGGCGGGACACGCACCCGGGGCTGGACACACCCCTGGGGTAGACACCTGTCTGGGGCCAGACACACACCTAGGGCCGGACACACACCCAGGGCTGGACACAAACCTGGGGCTGGACGCCCATCCGAGGCCGGACACCCGTCCGGGGCTGGACACACACCGGGGGCCGGACACCCACCCGGGGCTGGACACACACCTGTGGCCACACACCCGTCCAGGGCTGTCCACGCACCCATCTGCGGCCGCACACCCATACAGAGCTGGACATCCACCGGGGCTCGGGCACCCACCCGGGTTTGGGCACCCGCCCCTGCTGGGGTGTGGAGGGCACCCGCTCCCCCTGCCCTCCGTGGGGCTGCCCCGCCCCGTCCCTGCTGCCATCCCGCCTCATTTGATTTGTTCTGCGATTTGTCCGTTTCCTTGGTGTTTTATTTTTTCGCTGATTTACTTTTACCTGTGTTTTATTTTCCTAATAAATCTATTAGGAAACTATTTTCCTAATTAATCGTGTTTTTTCTCCTGCTTTACTTCTTTGCCCTGAAAAAACATAAATATTTTTTACCCTGAAAACCCTCCTTCTTTAGTTTCAACTTTTATTTCCCAATTAATTAATAAATTTATATATTTAATTTATATACATT
>VWPU01004311.1:0-53181 GCA_013398955.1 Callaeas wilsoni | reverse complement strand
GTCACCGCCGTGCCGCCGCCGCCTGTGCCCAGCTGAGAGCTCTGACAAGGTCTCGGCGTCTCACAGGCTGCTCCTCACTGGTGTTCTGAGAGGAGCTGGCAAAGTAGTGAAGGGGCAGAGTATCTCCTCAACAAGTTTGCTGGTGACACAAAGCCGGGAGGAGTAGCCCATACCCCAAAGGGCTGTGCAGCGCTTCAGAAGGACCTCGACAGCTTGAGAGACGGTCAGAGAAGAACTGTCTGGAATTCAACAAAGGCAAATGCAGGTTCCTGCACCTGGGGAGGAATAACCCTGAGCACCAGCACAGGCTGGGGCTGACCTGCTGGGGAGCAGCTCTGTGGAGAAGGACCTGGGGGTCCTGGTAGACAACAAGCTGTCCATGAGCTGGCAATGTGTCCTTGGGGCCAAGAAGGCCAGTGGTGTCCGGGAATGCATAAGGAAGAGCATTGCCAGCATGTTGAGGGAGGTGATCCTGCCACTCTACTCAGCCTTGGTGAGATTCCATCTGGAGTGTCCAGTTCTGGGCTCCCCAGCACAAGAGATGTGAAGTTCCTGGAGAGGGTCCAGCAGAGGGTGACAAAGAGGATAAGGTGACTGGAACGTCTCTTAAGAGAAAGGGCAGAGGGGGTGGGGCCCGTTCAGCCTCGAGAAGACATGACTAGGAGGGGACCTTATTAATGTGTATAAATAGCTAAAGGAGGGGTGCTGAGAGGATGGGTCCAGATTCTTCTCGATGGTGCCAGCCACTAAGACAGGAGGCAAGGGGCAGAAGATGATGCACAAGAAGCTCCACCTGAATAGCAGGAAGAACGTCTTTGTTGTTCAAGTGACCACACACACTGGAACAGGTTGCCTTGAGAGGTTATAGAGTCTCCCTCATTGGAGATATACAAGACCCATCTGGATGCACTCCTATGCGATGTGCTCTAGGACGACCCTGCCTAAGCAGAGAGGTTGGATCAGATGACCCACTGTAATCCCTTCCACACAATTTACCCATTCTGTGATTCTGTGAAAGTGAGCTGGTTCCAGCTGCTAAATGCTGTTGAAAGGAGAACACTAAATGCTCTTTCTACACAATGCCTGTGCTTACCATTAGTGTTACAGGATTGCGAATGATAGGATGAAAGAGGAGGTGGAGGCAGTAACAAATAGAAGGATAATCCCCTTACTAAGAGAACGATGTGTGCCAATCTGTTTGTAGCCCCTTTTTTTGTACTGGAAAACATATGCTGGGAATTTGTGGCTGTCAGCCTTCAGGGGCACCCCTTTGAGGCTCTCTGAGTGCACTTGTCAGTGGGGTTTAGGTGGTTGACCATTGGCCCATATAGTTCTTTTCTTTAGTATTTTTTACATCAGCGACTCATTGGTATTTTTACATCAGATTCCCTACTTCCACTGCACTGATTTTTCCTCATGTGGCTACACTTCACTTTTGTTAATCCATTTTACATTCTGCCACTTCCTTTACCGGCAGAGACACTCTAGATTTATGACAGGTTATTATTACAAATTGTTGGAATGTTACTGTGGAAATGGGGCTGTACCAAAGATGATACAATGGTTTGAAGGGAAAGCTTGAAAATGCAGGCAAGATTAAAATAGGGTAGGTGAAGGAATGGGCTTGCTTCCTCATTTTTGGAAGCTTGTAGAGAGGACACAGAGAAAAAGAAAGGGCCGAAGAGAAGCAAAAGCTGAGATGCTGTGAGAGAAATCTGGTACAGCCCAACACAATTATGTTTAGGTAATACCAGAATGATATTTTGATAATAACAGAGTCATCTGGCAAAACCCAGTATCACTCTTCTAAGTGTATCAGAAGGCTTTAGCTTCCAGCTGTAGACACTGAAATATATTTTCACAAGTCTTAAAATGAGATTCTGCACTTACGACGACATTGAAAGTTCTTGAGGGAGTCTCTACTTTTTGAAGTAGAGTAGTGTTCTGTTTCCTGCCCATTTGTTGGTGAAATTAGAAAATATGTTTTTAGAAAACCAAAGCGGACAAAATGGCATTTTTTAAACTGGAGTAAAACATTCAACATAGCACAGGGGAAGCAGATATCAAAGTATGGATAAATCTGTAAATATTATGGAAGTAGCTTTTAAGTAGAGGAAAAGAAATTTAAAACCCTGTGTTATGGATAGCAGCAAGATTTTTGGCAGAGAACTGAAGGGCTGAATTAAGAAGACTGATAGCAGAGCAAGAGACATGGAACAAAGAGGACTTTTAAAACATTTTGAATGCCTTTGAAGCATTCCTTAGTGACGGTGTAGCCATCTGTTGATTGACATGTTGAAGACAGGTGGCAAGAAGGGGATCAGAGAGTGACTTGACAGAGTTGTAGAGTTGGATATCATCTGCAAAGAGATGATGCCCTTTGTTGAAACTGGCAATGAGATCTCCCAGAGGAACGTGAGAATTAAGAAAAAAAGAAATGAAAAAAAAACCTCTGAGAGATACACAGTCATAGTGTTCTCTCATGCATGCTAGTATAGATTCAAAGCAATTCTAACTCTGACTTCATAAGACTGTGTCATGAATAGCGTTGATGTGAGAGAGGAATCAATTCCATGTGCCTTCTGTTAAGCAGAAAACACTTTGGGCATCCTCACCAGGTTCTGCCAGTACTGGCAATTGAGACAGATGTTTTGAACTTGTGTCTGGATGAATCAGGTCTACTCAGCAGTGTATCTACTGGTAGGGGTGTGTGTTTGTAGAAATACAGGGTCTCAAACTTGGCCAAAAGTGGAGAAATACCTAAATTGACCATCTTTGTTCAGATCTTCCACCAGGAACTGAAACTTGAAATCCTTTTTGACTGCTCTTTCCTTGTTCTTGCTTGACATGGTGAGTACAGAACCTGAACCTTTTCTGCATTGGTTTCAATGTATGGAAAACAAAAATCTGTTCTAGTGTCTTACCATTTTTATGAAATGTATCCATCTGGTTTAAGGATGGGCTCCTTTAAAAATCCACTGAATAATTATTAAATATTAAAATACTGAGCATGCTGTGCCGGTTTGGTCACAAATCCAGGAGGAAACATGCAATATCCAACTGATACCTGAAAGCTTAGTGATGGGGTCACACTTAGCATTGCTGTAAAAGACACAGACTATGCTTTTGGTAAGGCACTTGTTTAATAAGTGCAAGAGAGTGGTGTATTGATATAACTCAAGCCAATTAATAACAAGAGTGCTTGGGCCTAACAACCCAGTGCAGTGGCGTTAGTACACCCATGCTGTGTTGCACAGTACCTCCCTCCATACCGTGTGTGGAGGTGATGCCTTAGGATTTTAGCTTTTATATTTTCATATGTTTGTAATCCTGCAATTCTTTAGTGTATAACTCTAAACTCCATATAGAGTGTTAGCAACTGCTTTTCCCATTTTTGTGAGACACAACAATTCCTCTCTCGGCCTGAGAATCAAGGACACCGCACTGTCCCAGGCCCTGAGAAATCTAAACAAAAGCGAGTTGGGGGGGAGCAAACTAAGAGAATGGGTCTCCACTGCCTGAAGCTGTAATTGGACAATTAACCTCTGATATGCAAATGGACAACACTTATATCTGTCCAAAAAACGTGTGACTGTCGTCCATCTCAGGAGTAGTCTCTGCGAGACTCCTGCACTGCCCAAGGTGTACCCTGTGAAGGCCTTTCAATAAATACCTACCCGTTATCCTTTAACTCTGTCTAGCCTCTGTTCCAAGTCAGCCTCTACAAGGCATCAGAGGGACTAACTCTGGTGCAGAAACTGAAGAGCCACATCCAGCTCTTGTTCGCTCTGTTGCCTACAGCTCCTTTCTGACCTTGCTTCACTAGTCTTGACTCAGCAAGTGTGTTAGTAGTACTGCCAATGTAAAGCAACCTTTCTAAGGCCTGATAAATGTTATCTAGAGGTAGACATCTAACCTAGATCAGACGTAACATGACTTAAAAGTGTTCCTCTCCACTGCTTATAAGACTCTCAATTAGTATTTGAGGTATACTTAACCACATTTTAGAAGTCTAAAGTTAGATAGGATAAATGCGTTTGGAGTATTATATTTACTTGCTTGCACAGGGCTGTGTCAGATGTACTCTCATGCAGTCTCAAAAGTAGAGGCATCATCCTTAAACAGAGTGGCAGGTTGAGGTGGAACACGTGCCTGAGATCAAAATATAGTTCGCTGCAGGATCTTTCTGAGTCCTTATTCTGGAGCTTTTCACATGCCTTCGTGCTGGTTTTATCTGGGGTAGGGTTAACTTTCTTCATAGGGGCTGGTATGGGGCTTGCTTTGTATTTGTGTTGAACATAGGGTTGATAATGGAGAAATGTTTTTGTTATTGCTGAGCAGGGCTTACACACAGCCAAGGCCTTTTCTGCTTTTCCTACTGCCAGGTTGATGAACAGAATATGGATGCGTGGGAGACTGTGAGCCAGGACAGCTGACTCCAGCAGACCAAAGGGATATTCCAGACCATATGACATCATGATCAGTATATAAAGTGGGGGGAAGAAGGAGGAAGGGGGGACATTTGGAGTGATGATTCTTGTCTTCCCGAGTCACTGTTCTGTATGATGGAGCCCTGCTCTCCTGGACATGACAACACCTGCCTGCCCATGGAAGCAGTGAATTAATTTCATTGTTTTGTTTTGCTTGTGTGCACAGCTTTTGCTTTTCCTCTTAAACTGCCTTTATCTCAGCTCATGAGTTTTCTCACTTCTATCCTTCCAATTCTCTCCCTGATCCTGCTGGTAGGGGAGTGAGTGAGCAGCTGTGTGGTATTTGGTTGATGGCTAATGTTAAACCATGATAACCTGTCACACAGGGAAGAGAACTACAATACCTCTTTAGAAGGCTGCTTTAAGGAGAATATTGCATTTTAATCAGGCTTTTGCTTTTATAATGCTTTTATAATGCTTTTAATAATGCTTTTCCTGGTATATTTAACAACTTTCAAATTTAAGCATCTGAAGTGCAGTTCTAACCTATATATAAGCACTAAAATAACTGTGTCTTGATTTCCTGGTGTGCTAACTTAGTTGGAAGCAAGTGTGCTGAATGCCTCTGACAAACCGGTCACTTTTATTTAAGTTGTCATTATTGAAAATTTTGGCCAGATGGATTCATTGAGGTTGTGCTGCCAAGGTAATGTTCCTTGTAAACCTGCTTATGGTATGCAGTCTGAGAGACTTCAGGGGAGTGTAAATGTTACTTTCCACTAAGTGAAGGATAAAGTCTAACACACTGTCACTCGAATGCCTAGTCCTGGTACTAATTTGGGGGGGAATGGAGAGGGCTTGCATGCCTTATGGTCCATCATTTAAAATGAAGATAAATACTAAGAAAATGGTAGTAACTGGTAATCCATTGAACTATGCACCCATACCAGCTAACCATAGCACTCCATCCTTTCTTGCAGCAGCTTGCCAAAAATAGAGCTGGAATGGTGAACTATAGGTCATATGGCCTCCAGAAGTAGCGTCATAAGCAGGCAAAAATATGTCAGCAGTGCTGACTTGGTGCACGTTTGGCAGCCAGCAATGCTCTCAGAAGAGTTTAATATTGAGACGTGAGGCTTGAATTTTCTCTGTCTCCTACCACCTTGAGGTAGAATACTGCAGTAATGTAGAATCTGGTTAACAGCTTGCTGATGTACAACTCCTTAAGAGCAAATCAGAGATATACTTACAAATTCTTTTGTAACCTGCCAGCTTGTGTCGTGAGTTGAGGCATTTAAACATTCTGTACTTGTGGACACATTTTGTTTCTTCCTTATCACATGCACCATGTAGTTAGAATAAGGCCTTGTCACTGGTTCTCTCCTTACCTGAGCAGTTGGTTTAATGTGGGAATATTTACATCTCTGCAAGAAAAAATAAAGAGTATAAAATGTAGATACTGTAAGAGCAGGTGCACTACAAGCCAAAGAAGAAAATTGATTCAGCAGTTGTTTGCCATCATGTTTTTAGATTAATTCCTACTGCATATCACTGCAGGGCTCTAGCAATGAGAGTTCTTATACATTTTACTGAATTACTGTTGGTGTGTTGGTTTTTTTCCACAGGGGCCTTGGACTGAACGATGTTTACAGCAGTCCAGATGTGAAGGCTGGTTCCGCATTAAGTCACCCTGATCTTCTAATCCCAGGTTCACATACTTCCAGTGCTGTATTTTATCCAATGGTTTTATCTAGCATTGTATCCAGGTCACATGGAGTTTATGGAAAACTGCTTGAAATGCAGTCTCTGGGGTGGTGTTTAACAAGGTGTGCGTGAGGATGTTTATGGGGTGTGAGAATGGGAGTCCATTCATTCTCCATGTTGAGTGTTACTGAGCCCAGTTCTCTTCTAACCTTGTCCTGGTGCAATCATTAAAGGGGAGAGAAGACTCTGAGCTCTTGTATCCAGCAGCCTGTAATGTCTGCCAGCTACTTGTCTGCTACCAGGCCCAGGTGCTTGGCTCTTGCATCTCCATCACCTGGCTAGGACCCAGTCTGAAGAATTGAGACCTAAACTTGTTTTGGGATAGAATCTACTTTTCTTTGTTTCATCAGAGCAGTCTTCATCAGATTATCAACAGGGCAGTGTAAAACAGGATTGTTTTACACCTCTACTCTTTTTCTACTTTGGCAATTCCAAAGAAATGTAAATCATGTAATGGACAAGTATATTTTTATCACTTGGTACCCACAATTGTTTCTGTAATAACATGTATATTTCTAGGGCAGGGTCTTTTGAATATCCATGTACTTATATATTATATACATTATATAGAAACCGCAGTAAACCACAGAATTTTGCCAGCTACCACAGTTCTGATTAGCTCACGAAACTAAAAATAATTAATATAGTTAGTTGTTGGATTACAACACAATGAGAAGTACACACCTAATAAATCACATTGTTTTTATTATTATCTGCTAAGTGTCTGGCTGCTTGAGTAATATTTTACAACTTTGGCTAAATTCACCGTGTGCTCTTCAAAGCCAGTAGCAAGATTTCCAGTTTCCATAATGCTATGAGATCAGACACCTATGCTCTGGGGGGTTTAATTCACCACTGCATCACTCCATTTACAAGATCTGATCTGCAATTTGACCGCTATTTTCATTCAGCAAAACTAAAAGATTAACTATTTCTAAATTTATGAGCTAATTAGTACACTAATACAAACCACATTTATAATTTTCCTGAGTTTGCTTAATCCTTCTTCATTACAAAAGTCAGTTCAGATGTCTGTAAAAGCTTACAGGGGAAAAAAAAGAAAAGTATTTGTTTTCATTTTCATTAGGGAAAAGTGAAAATTCCAAAAGATTCTGGGCAGACAGAGCCACATTCTTTTGCTCTCATTAAAGTCCTTTTAGTTACAGTAGTTAGAGGAGGAAAACACTGTGCAGCTCTAGGCATATGTCTGCAAGATTGCCAACACCAATAATTTTATCACAAGTTTAATAAGATTTAGTGTTTTTCTTATAAAGCTCCAGAGTCCATGATTATGAAATAATGTTATCTTCCATTAAACATGCATGTTAAAAGAAGTCCTTGTAGTTGCAAAAAAAGTATTTGAAATACAAAATTATTGGTTCAAAAGTCCTAATTAAAAAAAATGAGCCCCAGATTAATTTCTTTAAAATCAAAATTGTAGAGGCAATCTCAGATTTTGAAAAGTGTTTATTAATCAAAATATTGTGTCAGTAGTGGCACTAATTTCAGCAGTATTTCTCTTCAAGTGTTTCTGAATAGAATCTGGTGCTACTTTCTTGATATTCTTCTTCTACTCTAGAAACTTCACTTAAGACAGAGAAACCCTACACGTTTTTCTGATTTAAGTGCATCAGAATGCTGAGACGTAGGGTTAAGAGTTGGCTACATATTTTAGATATTGGAGCCAGACAGCAATTCAGTCTAATAATGTGCATGTCTACTATTTCCTGAAAATTTGCTGGTACATGACCCTTTATATGCATATATGTGACCCTACAACAAACTCTTTTATGTGGTGCCAAAAAATGGCATTAGCTTCAGCTGCTCTATTAAATTGCTACCCAAGCTGGCGTACATTCAGAGCGTATCAGCAGCTCACGCGTGCTGTGCCAGCTAACATGGGAACCTCTGCTCCGCTCCATGCTTGCTAGGGTTAGCACACAGAGGAAGAACAAAAGCCCCTTGAACGCTGGGCCAGAGTCTTTTGCACGCTGTCACAACCATGTTTGTCCTTTGGTCAGAAAGGAGCACTGGAGGGGCACTAACAGGGGCTACCTCGAGCTGTGTTGCTCCCCCAGTCCTCAGTGAGGCAGCATATGCAGCAGACAAGGAGTCTGGCTTTTAAGAAGCATTTATCAAATAGGCTGCAGCTGTGATGAACGATACTGTTCCCAACTAAATATTCTGTCCCAGAGACAAGGTTAGAGAAATAGTCCCTGTAATTAACATTTACCTTTTAATACTACCAGCTGAAAAAAGAAGTGAATGTGACAGCAATCAGCAACTGCCAAGGTATAGATCCAATACTGGCCTATTATGGAAATGAGAAAAGTGCACACTGGAAGAAGGCAAATCTTGCATAATGTTCCACATGATCCTGGGCAAAATAATTGCAGCTAAAGAATGTAATTTGAATGTATGAAGAGTATTCACAGTGGCTAAATTTATCTGGGTGATGCAGACTGGGCTGGGGCTGGTTTCCTGATCTGAACTGCCCTCCAGAAGAGCCTGTTGGTATCTCTTGGTTGTGAAAGTTCCCCCATGGGGCTTAGTGGCAATAGGCTAATATGGCCTTTGGGAATAGTCCCCATGGTAACATGAAACCAGCTTGTATTAGTATTTCAATGCTGCTGTTTCCTGACTTTTAAGCACCTCCTCACATAGCTTGACTGTCCTGACTCAGTACTTAGCCCATCTACAGGGACTGGTACTAAGAACTCTTCTGGAAGGAGCAAGATCGGAATGCAACTTTTCAACAAAATTAAAATATTTTTCTAATTTTCCTTTTAACTGTGTAGTAAAAATTGCTGTCACATGTGTCTTACACTTCTTATATCCCTATAGAGGTGTTCACAAAAGACATTCCAAATAACTTTCAGCAGAAGTAAGCTCATGCAGCAAATGCCCTTAGTGTTCTGGACCTTGAAATGCAGATAACAGATTAGTCAGAACTATGCACTTGTTTTCCATCCTGTTCAGGACAGAGGACAAGCTTCTACTTGACAAAATCACACGCTTAAATCCTCTTCTATGACTACTTAAGTTAATTTTTGTGTTTCTGATTATACTAAACACTTCAAATTTTGTGTATGTATTTGGTATCTATTCACTTTAGGCTATAAAATATTGCATTGTAATTACTTAAACTCCTGCAAGTCCTAAAGATGTAAGGGATCTGGGAATAGTAGTTGGGCTCTATTTTCTTGTTCATCAGTGTACCTGTTAGTGGTTTCCACTGCAGAACCACCCTTGCACCATACAGTGGTGCATGTAATATTTGATTCCTAAATTGCTCTTACAGGAAAGGCTGAAAAAATGTGATTTTTTTTTTTTTTACCTAGGCCTTGACTGAAATGAATGTATTTGTGTGTCTTCTTAGGTTCAGCTTTTCCCTTCACAGCTGCCGGTGGGTCAGAAGTTCTTGCTAGCATTCAGCATTTCCTGCCAATGTCTCCTAATTTAAGAGTTAGTTCAACGTTAAGAGCTTTAACTTGTAAATATTTCTAAAAAAGCCATTATCCTTGATAGTCTGAGCACTTATCCTGCTCCTGAGAGTGTTTCTGTGCACTTTTTTCCACTTGTTTCACAACCCATCTTTACCCTGTGGCTGTGAAACTGCACAAGCTGCTAAGGCAAACTCTGTACATAGGTTACTTAGAGAACACAAATGCCCTGTGAGCATGCCCAGCATCATGCAGAGGTCTGTCTTTCCACAGGGGAAGATCAAGTCTGAGTGCTGCTGCTTGTGCTGTGGAGGAAGGAAAATTGATGAAAAATGTTCTTTCCCAGTTCTGAAGGTCATCTTGTGTCTGCTGGGTGTGGGGAAGTTTCTCTGAACAGGAGTTATAATGCCTGTGCACCAAGTTTGTGTGTGTGAGGTGAGAGCAGAAACATGGACAAGGCACAAACTGTAGTACAGTCAGTAAGGGCAGCCTGGCACTCATTTTTAACACAGTGCCTTAACATTTAGGTTGCTGCATTGTATTTTTAATTAAATGTTAGTGGTGCCTGCAGTTAGGCATTCCTTGTGGCTTAAATACTCCAAATAATTAGAAAGGAAATAACTGATATACAGTATTTGAAAACCAAACAGTGTAATTCAGTGCACCTCTAGAAGGGAAGAAAGTAACTATTGATGGAATTTTTAAACCAAACCAAATTTATGCAGCATCATTATTCTCTTGTTTTCCTGGAGACATCTTGTCCAAGCCCAAATGTCCAAGTAAGTTTCATCAATAGTATGGTGCCAAGCTGGCGTTGTTCAAATCAGTTGTTGTTTTGGGGTTGAACGTCACAAGCAGCAAGAGGATTTTCCAAAATGAAATGGTAGTCCTTTGGAAATAATGAGATACCTGATGACATTACTTGACAAAACTTCCGGGAATGGAAATGAAACATTGCAGTGGTTTAGTATATCAAACAACTTGAAATGATTAAAAGGGCTGTGTTTCTTTCTCAAAAAGCATTTAAAACATACTAAAAGGCTTCAGTAACCCACCATTGAGTATTGCAGGTACATACTGGGAACAGGTCTGTTTTTCCCTGTTTTGTACTCATTCATCTGAGCACTTTTATAAGTATGCCTGCATTTTCCCCCAAAGGTGACTGCTTTTCACGTGTTCTAACCTACATAAATTCTTAATGTTTTACTATACTTTTTGCAGTGGAGATGTTATTGGTTAGATAATAAGAAAAAGCCCCAGTTCTACCATGTAATGTGCATTTTTTGCACCTTATGAGAATATTGAATAGACTTCATTATTTTTTTCAATACAAGTCTGAATTCTACCATTTGATTACCTGAACCAAAAGCATTTCAATTTGCCATCCATCACCCTGACCAGTGTAAAATGCTGAATATTCAGATTAAATTGGAACTTTTTTTCTATGAATAAGGAATTTGATTCAATTCTATAATATACAGTGTCTCTGGGGAGAGGAAATTGAGCTGAAGGTCGCTGAAGGCAAGTGAGAAAATTGTATTATCCAAATACAAAATTCTTTTTCTTATCATCAAAACCTGAAATACAGCCATGGGGAATAAGGGGGTCAAGAGAGAATTCAATTAGAGATGAAAATGGAAAAGGTGCATTTTTCAACTTACCTTTCATTTTTCCAAACAAGTGGCAGCAGTGAGCTGTATAGAGACAATGAAATATTTGTCAAGCAGTTTAAACTTTTTTTTTTTTTAAAGTATAAATCAGAAAACATTTGCAGTTATAAAGAGATAGTAAAAGTCCATATGAACATGAAATGGCCAATTCTTCATGGCCTTAACCATTGCAGTTTTAGTTTGTTCATCAGTGGTGGGAAGAGGTAATGAATACCTAATTACAACAATTTTTATGTATAAAATTGTCTTGTTCAGAAAGATTTCTCAAATGTTTGTAATCAGTTTCCTAAGACAGTTTGTGATAACAATTTCTGCCCTTTTCCCTCAACTCCTGATTTTAAATGGTAAATGTTCAAAATCATTGTAGAAGCACGATAGTGTTATGCCATAAAGATGCTTAATTTTCTCGTTATTTTGATGTTTCTCTTTATTTGTTTCAGTGTAGATACCGAGAACTTACACAATAAGCCAGACTTTGCCCGATGTGGGCAGCTGTGAAACACTAACAATTGGAGATACAGGCAGTGATTTAGCCAAGAGGTGCTGTGTTTGCTCAGTTCTCGGCTGCACAACTAGTATCACCACACTGTGTCTGCAGGGTAGGAGGTCTTGAGAAAGGCCTATGAGCTAATGCTGAGGGTAATGGTAGAGGAAAGGAGATTTCCAGAGAGATCCTGGAATGCTAATTTAGCAACTTTGTAAACTCGCTCTGTAAATTACACAGTGATTTATAAAATTAGCTTGAGATTTCTCAGGAGTTCTTTTTCTGTGTCTGTACTTGTTAGTTTAGTTTGCAGTCATTTCCTAAACATTTTTTCTTTCCAAGAAAAAGTCACTATGGTATTTACAGAAACCTTTCTGTATTTGATGAGTGATAATTTTTAATAATTTATCATTACATAACCATTTAAGGTCTTTCTAGTTAGAATAGATGGCTTCATATATAACCAAACATTCAAATATATTTTAATTCTAAGGAGCATTTCATTCATATTGCAAGTACCAGTTCTGAGTTTGAGTTTTCTCCAGTGTTGGCTAAAACTTAGTGAAGTTTTTCTCAGATTCTATAAAAAGTAATTTGAAAGTGTTGTTACTCTTGAAGACAAATGCAGTCATCTCTGAGAAATAACCTGCAAAGAAAATCTTCAAACTCAGTGCAATAACTCAAATCTGACAATTGCCTTTTTGGTGTATTTGTAATACTGTATAATTAAGTTGTGAATGCCCCATCTCTGGAAGCGTTCAAGGCAAGGTTGGAGGGAGCTCTGAGCAACCTGATCTAGTAAAGGGGAATTCCCCCATGGCAGGGGAATTGGAACTAGATAGTCTTTAAGGTCCCTTTCAACCCAAGCCTTTCTATGATTCTGTGATTTAAAAGCATGTTGTATTGACTGTGAAGCTATTCTGCTTTTCAACAAAATAGTCTCCTTTTAAAAAACTGAACTTAGGGATCCCAGCCTTGGTTCTCTAGTGGTGCCAGGATTGTACATGCAGATGCAAAATGAAGCCTTTTGCCTCTTTGTGAGCACATGCGGTTGGTATTATTTGGAAGTGGAAATGATGCAGTACCCACCACATCTCTGAACTCATAATAGTGTTCAGAGAGGTGAGTCATTTTCTCCCAAATTCAAAGGTGTCTTGAGGTGATTCAATGGCAATACTGTATTCCTCATTGCCTACTTGATCTCTAGTGTACCTTTAAATTGCAAAGGGGGGAGAGAGAAGCCGAGAGACCTCTTCAAAGCTGCTCGCTTGACCTTGTAACTAGAATGTTTGCATTCTTTCCTCTCCTGATCCAAACTGGCACAAAAGGTCACTAAAACAAATGTCTCGAACATTCTCTAAATGATCCTTTTCTTGTTCCATGGGACAGACATTTCAAGTTTTGGGTGTTTTTAAAATGTAAACCAAAATTATGTTTCGATTTTTTTTTCTGCCTTGTTTCATCTAAAATATAATAGGCTGTGTTATAGACACTGAAATGAGCTGGAATGAAATTATTTCAGTGGGAGTTCATTTTCTGTACATTTTTTTAAGATTTTGTTATGAGCCTGTCTGCATTTTAAAGTGCCAGAACACCTCTATAAGCCTAGTGCCTAATAGATTCACTGGCTTTCAGTGGAAGTGAAAGGGCTCTTCTGTTCAGATTGGATTGCAAGATTGGGGTCTTTGTAAAATAAAATGCCTACTAGATGGATCAGGACTGTCTGCATGTTACTTATATAATAGGGTAGGAATAATTTTTATTTTTTTTATTGGGGACAAAGAATTTTATATTTTATATCTAATTAAATAAGACTTACTCTAATTTTCATTTCAGCTTGTCACAGGAACAAGAATTTCATCTACAGCTGCTGAATTTTTCAAAGTGAAGGAAAAAGGACATTACAGGTAAGATTATTCAGTCTGGTTCTGTTTGAATCTACTGAACTTCCTTCTATTTGACAAAATGTAAAATTAATGTTTTTGGAATCTGGGGACTTCAATAACCTAAGAAAATTAAAAAATAAAGGGAGCTTTACTGAATTGAAATAAGTTGTTAGAAGCAAATCAGCCTCTGGTAAAGGGAAGGGAAGAAAAATGATAAAGAGAAATCACATTGACAGGAACCTCAAACATTATGGAAACAAGTAGGTCAAAAGAGTTGTTCAAAACAATATACCTTTGGAGTATATATTATCAAAAGCACCACTAATTCTTTAGGCAGAAAGACACCTGAGATCAAACAAATGCAAATTTGTAGCTAACCATTAAACAGCTACTTGGGCAATGGGAATAAAATATATATAGTGCAGAAAATTAAACCAAGATTATTGGAATGAAAAGGTATTATACCAAAATAATAGAAAAGCAAATATAAAATGCACTTGATTTTTCAAAATAAACTAAAGCCTCAATGTTTGGGAATTAAGTTCTGTGGGATAGATCTTCTGTAGAAATTTGATTATTAAATCCCAAGATATGGGAAAGGGAACTAAAACCAATGTCAACCACCTGGACTGTAGAGAGGAGCTTCCTTTTTAAACTAACTTTTATGGACTGCTGGAGAATGCAGCAGAATAGAGGTTATGCAGTAAAGTGGCAGTCGGGCAGAAGCAAGATATAACAGCAAACCTTCACTTTCCCTCAGAGGTATTACTTTAAAAACAGATGGGTCAGAAGATGTAGGCAACAAAGGAGGAAAAGGGTTATATGAAGGCTCTAAGCATGATTTGCAAGACGTTGTAAGATAGATGCTGCAAGGCCAAACCACAAGATAGACTTGCAAGGCCAGACCAATGATGCTACATGTATTTATTTGTTACCTTAATGCAGACAGATAATTTAAATGGGAAAACTGCTTGAAAGTGCAGCCTAATGGCTGCTCTTTAGTAAAGTGAAGGAGCTGCGTTGACTAGGCGAGACACTGACCTACTTCATTAAATACCTTTGGGAAGACTTTTTAAGTATCAAAACCCTTTTCCACACAGTGTTAGGGTTGTGATATTAGGCATTAAATAGTCAGGAGTTCCCAGTGGGTGAGGTGGTAAGCTCAGCTCAGCCCTATTGTTTTTCACCGTGGAGAAAAGATTATGCAGATGGAGCAGGAGACAAGGTACTTTACTAGACCAACATGTCTGTATGGAATTGCCTGTCCCCACGGTTCTGGGCATCATTGGAGACAAGTTGCTTGTTCAATTGCTTTTGACCATTCTACATCGTGGACTGCAGCCCAGGGGATGAGCCAGGATCCTTAGGGCTATTCCAACTCCAGCCTTTGTCCTCTGAGACTATGTGGCCCCTGGAGAAGGGAGAGAATGGAGGGATAAAAGTATAAAAAGAAGTCACTGTCCCTCATGTGACCTCTGCTGGACTCCCATAAAATAAGCATCAGTGCTTAAGAGGATGGGACTACCCTTTCTAATGCAGTTCTTTAATTTGCTTCTGTTTTATCTGTTATGAATTTAGATAAGCCAGATATTTAGAAAAGTCTCCAAAGAATAGAAGAGATATTTTTGGAGAAGGACACTTGGAACTCACTTGAGTAGGTGAAAATTTTGTATGACCATGCTGGCACATATGATAAAAATCTTTTTTTCCTCCGAAGATTTCAACTTTAGCAGCTTATAGATACTGTTGGTTTTGCGGGCAAGAGTATGCCAACCAAAGGAACCATTCCAGCTCCCCTTGGTATTGCTGGAAGTGTCATCTTTGACTTTAAGGGTGCATGGCCTTAGCCAGCAGTATGCAGTTGTGCACTCCTTGGGTATAAGGGAGTTTCCTAGCCACAGGTCAACACCACAGTTTCTGAACAATTGAGTTCAGTGCAAATGGTGTAGAGCATTACAGAATACCTGGTGGAAAAAGGCCCTGCCCAGGGGATTGTGGTGTGAAATGTACTCTGGTAAGAGGAATGCCTCAGTTATCTCATTATATTTTGGATCAGAGTCTGAGTGAGATGTTGAATTACCTTGAGATACCAATGACTTCAGCAATACTTAATGTTTTGACCAGCAGGATATTGCTTTACCAAGACAGAGATGCAGGCATAGTAGAAGAAAATTTTATTCAGTAAAATATAAGTGGAATAAAGGCAGACAGAAGCTGCCAGAACTGGGAAGCCATACTTCATGGACTTGTTTCTTCTATTTAACAGAAATTTGCACAATGGCAACCCCCTCCCTCTTTCTCCATTTTTATAACTCTACAATACCAGGGAAATATGTTAACATGAATAAGACTATGTTTCTTTTATTTATAAGAATAAACTTCTTTTCTTTCAGCTGCAGACCCATTATTGCAACAGTAAACAAGAAAAGAGCGATCAATTTTAAACTGATAAACAGTGAAAATTTTCACTGGGTAGAATAAGTTGTGTTGAGGTTACTTGCTGAGAGCAGATTAGGAGAAAGCCAGCACTTGTGTTTATTGAGCTTTTCTAATGAAAAGTAAACTCACAAAGCCTTGTTTATTAGTTTTTTTTAATAACAACAAATTGGGTACTGTGGTATGCACATACACATATTGACAGTTAAATCTGAACTTCTTCTCCCCCATGCATGAATATGTAAACATGTACTAATCATTTTACATGCAGAAGCAGCTGAAAAGCCCAGAGAGAGTCTGGCTTCAGCAGAGCTTTTCCTGTTTACTTTTTTGTCTGTTGGATCATGGGCTTATTAAAATACAGCTATAATTTGGTACAACTCTCAAGTAGAATTTGTCCAAGAGGTTGCTTTGCACAAGTGCACAGTCCAATGATTAGTTTGCCATCGGGAAGAAAGAAATGCACATAAAAAGATAAAACCAATCATATAATTGGGTTACATGAGTGTATTGCAGAAC
Organism: Callaeas wilsoni; assembly: GCA_013398955.1. NCBI lineage: Eukaryota > Metazoa > Chordata > Aves > Passeriformes > Callaeidae > Callaeas > Callaeas wilsoni. The sequence goes on along the minus strand of VWPU01004311.1, from coordinate 36,549 downwards.
GGTCTGTTTTAGAAAAGATACCAGATTGGTAGATATAGAATTTCCACACTAAATTATTTCTTTTGATACCCATCTCTTACAAAAAGAGAGGAATCATCCTTTTTGTTCTTATTTGCTCTTTTACAAGCAAATAAGAACCAAAGCAGAATCCTCTTTAGACCATACCTTTTATTTGCCACGGTCTGATTGCCAAAGATACAATTCAGCTGAGGATAATACATGATGATATGCATGATGATGGACTTGTCATCCTTGCCTAGTGGGAAGTGAGGTTCTGGATGGGGAAAGTGAAAAATTAAGCACCAGGTGAAAACTCTTTGAATTTTGAACTCCAGGTGATGCTGTGCAGGATAGGACTTTGAAAGCATCCCCTTTGGACATGAAAGGTGGGAAAAACTAGAAAACCTAAACTCAGTAGATCAAACCCCTACTGGTGGGTCCATAGTCAAGTATGAAAGCTTCTACTTGTGGGCAAGGTACTGATAGATGTAGAAGGCAGCAGCCTATTAAGCTTTGGAAAACTCTTTCTTGTATTCTCTAATGACCATTCTGCTGTCTGCTGAAGAAAGTACATGAAAATTATATTGCTAGAGATGTGTGCAGGGACTCCTCAGTGGTAACACTGTGCAGTTCATCAAGTAAAGCCTCCCTTCCTGCCATCCCCAAAGGCTGAAACACAGTTACTTGAATGGGCTTTTATATAAACAGAACATAAAACACCCATCAGCGTGTATGCTACTGATATAATTTTAAGTATTTTGCTTAAAAATGCATAACTGTGAATATTGAACTCCTTAGACAACTCCTCTGAGGATGAATAAGGAAACTTCAAATTCATCTGTGCTAAATAACTTGAGATGTAAAGGATCTGTGTATGTTACCTCTACCTGTTCCTCTTCACTCTGTAGAAACAAGATGAAATACTTCTAGGCATGTTGAAGAAGTGAAGCACTAGAGTCTCTAAAGGCCTCACAGGTGAATTTTATTTTGAAAGAGTATGAGAAAATTCTTCTCCGTTTTCCAGGAGTCTTCACTTCTTAACAATTGTAGACTTGCATTAACCTCGCTTATGATCTTGACCTCAGTTGCAAGACAGCTCTTCCAAATCTTGAAGTAAAGAAAAATATAGAGAATCTCCCATTACTGCTACAGCTAAAGGACCCTTTTTGTTTCCCTACATTGGAGGAACTGGTGTATGTGCCTAATTCTGTCTTTCAGGAAACTGAAACGATGTGAGTGTGCTAAGGGGAAAGGATTTTCTTGCTTCTTCTCCTCTTTGGCACCTGCACATGCCAGAGGCTGGGCACATACTGTATCTGCCATGCTGCAGTGCCTCTAGGTCACATTTGTTGTGATACATTATGTCGTCAGCACTACAAAACTCCTGAACATTTACTGGGAATATTAGATTTGCTCTTTCTGAAGTGGAGCTTATAAACTGCATCACCAGCTATTAGGAGAAGACATGCAGTATACTTGTATCTGTAAGTTAAGAAAAATCTGTATATATCTCTGTTTTCTATTCACTGAAGGAACAATCACCTCTCTCCTCCTTATCAAAACCAATGCATCAGATAGATATCTCTCTTTCCCTCTCAAAGGATAATGACATAGTACAAATACTCTCCTATCATATAGATAGACTCTTTTTTTCCTTGTAATGTTTCATCACCTATTTCATTCACTTAAAATGTGTAGTGATTTCAAAATCACAACAGAATTTTTGTATTATTTGTGATGAGTTAGGCAGCATTAAAATGAGCAATTCCAATCTAGTGCTTTAATTATTTTGTCTTTTAACAGAAATTTCAGCCTTGAGCTACTTGTGAGGCAGTAACATGTGTGTATCTTCATGACTGATTGACTGTGCGGTTGGGTTTTGTTACTGTTTTCAAGCTAGTTGAAACAGCAATGTATTTATGGCAAATCAGGTCAATGATATGTTGGAGACACATAAAACTGTCTTAAAAAGCATTCATAAAAGACTTCTTTCCCAGTAACAAGTGGCATCTATATCTCTTACAGCAGAATATTCCTTGCTCTGAATGTCTAAATAAAACCCATGACTGTGCAGAGGAGTGATTTTTGAATGCTGCATCAGTCTGGACTATTTATTCTCTTGAAGTGCAATACTGTATTGGTGGTCTACTGAAGAAGCATTTTCCTTTCCTTTTTCACTATTTCATAATATAGCTATAAAAGAGAGTGTAACAATATTCTTGCAACATAACTGTTTCCTGTAATGCAATGCATATGAAGTGCAGTCTGAAAAGATACCATGAAACAAGAAGTCTCTTTTCCATGTGTCAAAACTTACTATCAAAGTGGGTTTAGTTGTTGAATTTTGAGTAGAAATGTTGTTACATATATCTATCTCACAAACAAAGGAGCAAATTTTGTTATTCCTAGGCCTTGTACAAGTGAATGTAACATTTAGCAAAGGTGATTTTATATGTGTATGAACAGAAAACTTTTTCCTGACTCCTTGATTCATGTAAAACGAAGATGTGCATTATGGCATCTCAGCACTGTCTGGTCCTAGCATGAGGCCCTGGGAGGTATGTAAGAAAGCAAAGGGGAAAAGAGTTGGTAAAAGATATATGACAAATTATAAACTGCATGTCTATGTGTGCAGAAGTTATTGCAAAGTTAACACCCCTGCTGGTGTAATAGTATTAGTATCTATTGATTTTTGTGACAGAGAGAATGACAGAGGAATAGTACACAGAAAATGAAGAAAAGACAAGACAGAAAATAACACATTTAAAAGCAGCCTTGCTTTTATAGGGGTGATAGAGGGAGGAGAAAAATTAAAGACACCAAAGTCTTTACCCTTAAACGCTGTAGAAATAGACTCTCTTTCCTTTCTCACACATACATTGTACATAGCAAATACCATACCAAGCTTCCGTTTCCCTTCATTTGAACCCCAAACAGGGTTTCCCATGGATAGGCTCAAGACTTTGTTGAAGGTGAGAGAAGCCCTAACAAGCCCTAACACTAGTGTGCTTTAATGCAAGTGCAAGCTCTGTCGGTATCTTGTTTTCCTGTGGGTTGCATTCGCTGAAGAAGGGGGTGGGATGCACATGATCCGTGTTTGAAATGCGAACATGGCACACATTGGATTCCTACAATGTCTACCTGGGTCTGAAAGGTTTGGGCAGTTTGGGTGGCATGTGTATCCCTGTGCTTCCACAAACACATCCAGAATGGATCTGCCTGTGTTACCCACATTGGTTTTTGCCAAGACCCTCAGTTGAAACCCAGTTCAGAAATATTGCCTGCCTGTAAAGGAAACACTACTCCAGAGCTAGTTGCCACTGGTTCAGCAAAACCAGTTCACTGTTCGTTCCAAAATAAGAAATTCCCAAAACTGTGTACTTCTGCCTGTGCATGTAATGCAGCCAATTTCTCTACCACTAACATCACCTGCTGTCCTTTTTTGCTTTTGCTTATTATCCTCTGCTGTGTCAGACCGTAGCCCTGTAGTTTGTCAAACTTCTACATTTTCTACCCTATTTACCTTCTTCTTATATGAGCAATGATCTGTTTGGTTTGGGTCCCCAAGGGCTGTGGCTAATGGTGCTTGTGTGTCATTCAGTCTTCCTCCCTTGCTGAAAATACTCTTCTCTTCTTGCTCATAGAAATGCACATATATTTCATAAATAGTCAAGTGCAATTAATTCTGAGTCATATATGGGACTTCATTTCTCTGGTTATCTTTTTGTTTAGAAATATTTTCAACAGGAATTATTTGATACTTTGTTTTTTCCATATTTTTCCTCTCAGTCTTATACCCTCGCTTTCCTTTTTCAGACACTTATTTAAACTTTGAAAATATGGGGTAACATGCGGGACATGACCAGATAACAATACATTTCTATAGCACAGCTCTGCATACCTGGCAGTCTTCATAGTTAATTCCAGTCAATATATTTTCCATTGGAAATCATAGCCAGGTGATACTTCAATGAAAGGAATTCTCTTGCAATAGCTGTAAACAAACAAATGAACAAACAAAAAGGTCTCAATAATAAATCATTGAGATGACCTCCTATGTTAGCTAAATGTTTATCTTTTTTTTCCCACTTAGACTGTCATGAAGGAGAGGAATAAGAACATAATAGATTGTAGTTGCAGAGGACAACATGTACGAGCAGTTTAGTTATGTTTTCTTACAGTCCTTCTTTCTGCTTCACTTCTGTGAGAGTAGTTCAATCTCAAGAACAGACAAAAGTGATTTTGTCAGCTCCTATGGGCCAAATTCCAGCCTCAAGCCAACTTGTGCCTCTTTGCTGGGGCTCATGTGGTCTGAATCAAGGATGGCAGAAGCAGCAGCCTCCTCTTCCTGTTTCTGAGCAAAAGATGAATGGATGTGGTACCAGATGAAAGGCAATGCTGAATCTAATGGAATTAGTTTGTGTGGAAAGCTCCACCCAATAGAATTTTATTTGTCTCCCAGCTACAAATGAAATTCATTTGTTTTGCACTTCCTGACAGATTCAAATGTGTCAAAACATTAGGGTCACGAAGGTGGGTGGTTTGCATTCACAGCTATGGTTTTTTGTGGCACACTGGTTTAAATCAGCAGATTTCAAACAGATTTTGTATTGAAGTTTAAGACAGAGTTGAACCCAATTTTCATGAAGAGAGTTGTGGTGTGTGAACAGATTTATATGGCTGGTCAGTAGCTGGAAGCAAAGCCATTAATGTTTGAATGTCTTTGGATGTTATTTGGGAAACTGAAAAAGTAATTAAGTATTTAAGAGACATTTAAGAGGCAAAAATCAAATCAAATGCAAAATAAAGGCTTTGAGAATTCAGTGATACAAGGGAAGAAGACTGAAGAAATGTTTGAGGAGAAAGCTGCAGTAGAATGGGATAATACCATTTAGAGAACATGAGAATTAAACTGAATAAAGTTCAGCCAGACAACTCCAAGCCCTTCATCTTTAAAGCAGTTATAGGTTAAAGGGTGCAAATGCTAGGCTTTTTTCCTTTATCAACAAGAGATGCAGTCATTTAAATCTGGCAGAGGTAAAGATGTGCTAATTAAATGAATGCCTTGCATCAACTGAAGAGTGTGAGCTTGGTCTTAACAGCTCTTTGTAATTTTTCAGATGAGAATCTTACATTCTTTTGCAAAGGCCAGCTGCCAGAATGATGGTGCCTCTTAAGGAAAACATTGGGACATTTAAATAAACTATGTGTGAAAATTGTAACATAATTTATAAGGACAAGAAGTAAAACTGGATATATTGTTGATACTTGCACATCAAGTGCAAACTGGACATTCGGTATCATGTGGAATTTCTAGCAGATCGATAAAGTACAAGATGAGAGGGAAACAGAAAACTGATGGTTGAGTTGGATACACCTATTCATAAGTGGTGTTTGTGTAATGGCTAATGGCAGGGAACTAAAATATATTTATTTTGCTTGTGTTTGAGTGTGTATGTAACTACAGCTTGTTTCATAGACAAATACTGCTAAAAGCTGTGGTATTTTACCTCTGAGTTTTAGGTTCCAATAAGGTGCAAAAACTAGATCTATAAGGGCAACTTAAAATACACTTTTTCTCTGGGGATATTAATTATCCAGATTTATGATGTATATAATTTATAAAAGTACATATGTATGAAATGCTTTAACTACACTGTTCATGAAAATTTGTAATTATAGCTAAGTTCTTGAATGCTATGCTCACATTTTCGATATTGAAAACATTTGGTTTAAGGAAAACTTCTCTTAGAATACAACTGATGAACTCATTGTAGCAACTTTACTTAGTCTCCATAACATTTATAAATGCATTTACACTAAGGGTCCTTTTTACATTGAGATGTTATGGTACATTACATTCAGCTATCTAGGTCAAATCATATTAGTTATTTATATTTAATAGGTTTAAAAAGAGTTTGAGCATTTGGCGTGTACATTTTTCCCGAGGTAACAAGCTGAATGGCAGTGCAGATACCGGGTGGGTCTGTTGGTTGTCATGGCGCTCGATGCAAAGGAGCAGAGCTATCTCAGCCCCATGCTGAGGGAATTAAAAATGAAAATGAGAAAAATTAGGTAATGTAATGTTGATTTTTCTTGTGATTTCTACTTCCTCTGAGAAAAACAAATGCAATATTTTTAATAAGAAAAAATATCTCTCAGATACTCTTGGTATTTAGAGATGTCAGCATTTTGTGTGACAGTTTATTTCTAGCTTGACCACATTTCTGTTTATAAACCATCACTAGAGGTTTATAATGGAAGGAGATGATGCTCCGGGTGATATGTGTGCACTGCCTATAGTGATACTCTAGAAACTAGCCAGATTTAACTCAGATATGTAAATAGAGTTACTTCTATACTCTGTGGTGTTTTACTCTCTGTCTGTCTGACCCCCTTCTGTGGCTTCCCTCACTCCAGCACTACCACCCAAAGCATCTTCAGGAGCTGCTCCTACGCTGCAGCTGGTGTGTGGCATGTGTAGTATGTGGGGGGCTCCAGTCTCCTCACCTGCCTGCTGCTGCTCAGCCCTGGGTGCAGCTCAAACCAGACACTACACTCTGCACACGGTTGTTTTCCTGCCCCTTATTTATGAAGAGCAGTTAAAGGAGCCTCAGATGACACTCACTAATTTTTAGTAATCCCTCAAGAGACACTCATGGGTATCATCCAGGGAAGAAGAGTTTTGGGCTTACATCTCCAGGGGTTTGGGGTGGGGAAATGTGAAGATCTATCTGTTTGCAGATCACATACCCTGTGTGCGATAGCTTTTGTAAGCGTGAAAGCCTTTTTTTTTTAATCAGCTGGGGACCAGTTGCCAAAGAATAATTTAAGCATATATGCCTTGCTGGAAGACTCCCAGATGGAAATCAGGTACCAGTCCACAAGTTTTCTGTTTTGTCTGCTGGCCCTGGTCTCATTTTTTGGATATCTCCTGTCCAAAACACCAGTTCTCCCATACATGTAGGAATTGCTGTCTTGATGTCAGGTCATAGAACAAATAGAGAAGAAATAGGCTAATCTGGGAGTGGTCAAACTTTTAAATATCTTCATATGGCTAAGAGCCACCTGCACCTTTCCCGCTCTGTGCCCAGCACCTCATCCCCAGAGGGTACCATCCTGGTCACTGCACTCCAGATGTTTAGTAGCCTGTGCACAGTGGATTAGGGTCAAAGAATATGGAAACAGTAATACTGGTGATTTGTCTACAATACTCTCATAGCCTCAATCTGCTCTGCAGTACCAGAGTTTAAAAATATTAAGTGTTAACTAGTGTTCAACTCATCTCCAGATTACCATCAGCATGATCCTACAGGATTTCCTTTTCCCCAGGTACATTTGCAAATATGTATTTACATTTACTGGATAGAATTCAGTGACAAGAACGATCTGAAATGAAATTGTGAAACATGCCGCTTAGAACAGTCAGCATCATAAGGGAAACAGAGTAAGCAGAGAGCAATCTATCCAGTATGCTGCCAGGCCAGGCTCCAGAAGGATGACAATCTATATTCATTAAAGAGATTTAATAATTTTCTAAAAAAATAAACGTAAAAAATAAGTCAGGAAATAAGAATGTTATTATTGATTAAGCTTTTGAAGGGGAATTTTTTCTCAATAAAGAAAACCCTATTTGCTACTCACTCTTTTTCTTGTGTTTTCATTAAGCAATTTAATATGTCTGAATCTTACTTTATGTAGTATTTCCTCTTTATTACTTTATATTACATCTCTGTGTTCATAGATTGAATGATATAGTGCCTGGCTAGAAAGAAAGTATGCCTTCTGTTCAAACAAGTATAATAATTTCAGACCAACTTTACTCTTTTTATTGGGAAAAAGTTATTAAAAAGCCCATAAGATGTGTTTGTTTTCTTTTTGATCAGAAACTTTGGTAGTCAGGTTTTTCTGTTTCCTATTCAGAAATACAGAGATGCTCTGTCTGTTCTGTAAAGGCCCTCTGTTGCACTGTTAAAGTCAATGGGAAATTTGCCCCTAACTTTGATGGGAATGCAACCAGACCCTGTGTTTATAGCAGAGGGCAGTATTCATCTTGGTATAATGGAAAAGATATGCAAGCATTTCAAATATCTGGCTTATCAAATATCATTCTTGCTTGGTTTTTCTAACCAGTCAAAATGCATGTAGCAGTGCTTCCTCAAGACAAATTTTAAAAAAAATCAATATCAGTTTTGGAGAACACCGTATTTCTAAAGAAAATAAAATTTCAAATGTACTTTTTCTTACAATACATTTTTGTTGTAGAGGTATTGCTGTGGTAATAACTATTTCATAAATGGATAAAAAGAGGCATATGCTCTGAGAAAATGTTCTTTAAGGCAGCCTGAGACAAATAAAATCTCCAAAGAAAAATCCCTCTTGCTTAAGAATCTTCTGTGCTGGATTGTGCACAGTATTGGCAGCATAGTTGTTAATGTGTCTTGCTTGTGCCATTCTGCCGCAGCAATGTGTGTGTTTCCTCAGACATCTCTGACAGCTTAATCATCCATATTATTGAATCAGTGGAGGACAAATCTTAGAGTCAAAGAAGATGAGTTTCCACTGAATTCTTTAGAATTTTGCCTAGAACAGACTGTAAAAAATGATGGAAGATATGCTTCTGGAAGATGTCCCTTCATAGGAAATGGAATTTCTGAAGATGAGGGCTACTTTATGCTTCAAATTAACTTATTTCATTGAAAGTACAATAAAAAACTTGATCTTTTGATCAATTTTTTTCCTCGAATCTATTTAAAATCAAGGAATTTTTATGTTAAAAACCTGGATATCATAATAGCAAGAAGAACCCAGCAAGAATAAAGACAGATGTTGCAGTACCTAGCAGTGGCAAACAAGAAGCCCGCAAATACCAATGTGCAGCTGTGGAGTTCCAAGAAAAGCTGTAGCATGTGAACTTATTATCAGTCTTCTGTGGTATCTTCAGAACACCTATGGGAGGTTCTAAACAGTTTAAATACATGAATGAAAGGTTGTCCATATTGGCATGCAGTGTAGGGAGGCAAGTGCTGAACATTTAGCATAGAATTCCATCACAAATTTGCTGTAGTTTTCAACAGGAATTGAATTTCTATCTTTAAAACTAAGCTTATATGACTATTGCAGAGGGTATTACCTTATAAAACAGTGTCTGTATAAAAAAGTGCAATGCCTTGTTAAATATATGTATTAATAGTTTGGAAACCTGGGTAGATTCTCTCATCCACAATCATGGTTCCTTCATTGAAAGAGATATTAACAAATGTAACAATGTCTAGTCAAATTTATGGATTTTCATGCTAAACATATATTTTATGGAGTTAAGCATACTTTTTATTTCTGTAAGTGAATGAGATGATAGAAGACATTCTGTGACTCTTTCAGCAAGGAACAGAAAAATCTGGATCTAGTCCTAATAAAAAAATTAATAAAATAGAAATATGGGTTTGGATTGAAAAGGAAGTTCATGCTTCTTCTGACCTCTGTTCCAGGAAGAATTAAAGAAAGTTGCTTTGCAAATTCAATCATTTTCTTGTCTTTGGATGAGAATAAAAACGCACTTCAGTTCAGCAAAGCAGCTAAGCCTGTACTGGAGTCCTGTTAAGAATTTATGAGGTATCATTACTGGAATTGAATAAAATGAAGTTACATAAACTGTTACCCTCAACTGAACATCATTTAATTTAAACTGTTTAACAAATAACATCCCCAAAAATACAGATGTACTTCTGCTTGGAAGAAGTGTTTTTCCATTTGTTGCTATAACAAACTGGAAAATTGTGAAACAGGTGGTCTTTGAGCTATGAAATCACCTATTAAAACCCAGTCTCTAGTAGCTACTCTGCTTTCCACGAAGAGTTGGAATACCCTCTCCTGGTACTCATTGCCATAGTTCGATTAAATTCACATCAGCTGAAGATTTAGCCCTTCATGTTTTTGGAGTGTTGCTGTCATGCTGTGTACTCTAGAGGGGCTGTAGGATGTGTACTGAGGCTCTTCATTTTCAGAAGACGGATTGTGCCAAAAGAGCTGAGGTGGCCGGGCAGTGCCCTGGCCCTCTGCCTGCCTCTCCCACCGGCAGCGGCTGCAGCCTTGAGCGTGTGACGCAGCATCCCATCCTGGAGATGGCAGCAGTGACATTCTCTCTTTCCCTTCCAGAGAAGTTTGTTGGTGCCCCCAAAAAACTCCAGCAGCAGTACAGGAGCTGCAGCCACAGAAAGGGGCTGCATGTGGGTTTTGGCTGGGGCAGTCGGGTGCTGTGCTGGGCAGCCCAGTGTCTGCCTGGGGCTCTTGCCATTGATAAGTATAGTTAAAGAGTTAGCAAATAGCTACTAGATAAGTTTTACTTGTTTAGACTCCTAAGGAACATGTTGTTGACGCTTGCTCACGAAACATGTTGCATGGCCTTCACAAAGGCAGACAAGAGACATGAAACAAAGTAACTGCAAACATCAGCTAAATGAAGTGGGCCCTGAGGTTTGGACTGAGACCAAGTTACCGCTAGGCATGCGTAAAAAAAAGAAGTGAAAAATTCAACAGAGAGAAAAACTCCTTTCTTCAAGACCCCTGCCCACGACCACCAAGAGGCACTGCACAAGCGCAAGAGATATACAAGCTAATTATAATAAAAAACGGGAATAAGCTTTAAATATGTATAAGCAAGTTAAAAAGTCACATATATATGTAACACTTTAAGGCATAAAAGTGAAACTAGAAGATACTGAAAGTGCGCATGTCTTTAAAAAAGCGATCCCCCATGCGCCTCAGCTAAATAAAACATACCTACTTTACAACTTTCAAGTTGTAAAGTCTTTTCCGCGCTACACCATAAGATGATTTGGACTTGCTATCCTGCGTGGGGAGAGTTTAATGGTGGGGATGTGAGAGAGAATAGTCCCTGGGCTATTTGATTTAGGTGTTGAGGCAGGACAGAGTTGGAGGGTTTTCCTGGTCCTAGAAATAGTGCTAGTGTGGCAAGAGGTAATTTGCATTGTAGAAAATAATCTGTGTGTAATCTAGGTAAACACATTCGTTGGGATTCTTATGGTTAAGGAGCCAAATTCTCCCATTTGCTACAAAATGAAACTCACAGATACTGGGAATTGTCCAATATTTTTGCTCCTTGCTTGTTGCTGGAAGAGAGAGTTAATGTCATCAAATGCTTGAGAAATTGCACTGTTTGGGGGGTTGCTCCTGTGCCCTGCAGCAAGGTCCCATCCTGCACGGGTCCCCTGGGAGCAGAAGCGTCATATTGTCCCTGTCCCGTGCCACCTGGCAGCCCATGTGGCGACCCAATGTGATACAAAGCAAGTGAATTTGGAAACTTGCTGTGTGTAAATACCTTCCTGATGGCTTAGCCCCAGTAATTGATATTGCATAACTTCTGAGAGGTCCCAGAGCACAGATTAGGCGCAAGTACCTGCTTCTGTGTGAGCTGCTTTGCCTTACTGGTAATGGCCTGTGCCAGAGGGTTGGTGTTTTACTCGTGGTTAAAACTCAGTTGTGGAAACTCATTTAATTTCCTTGAGAGGAAAGCAAAAAACATGAGAATGCAGTAGGTCGGGCAAGAAACCTCCCCCAGCAGGGAAGGAATCGTGTGCTGCACTATGCATTCAACAACGTTTCTCTTTATTATTTTTCAGAGTTAAATAAAATTATTTTTGAAGAAAACACCAAGGGGCAAGTGTGAGCTGAACAGTTTAGGAATGCTTACAATCATGCTAGAAAAATCACTTGATTGCTTAGAGGAATGGAAATAACCACACCAACCAAGCTGCTATAATCCATACTAGGATAAAAATACATGTAAAGCTCTACTTTCCCAGTTAGTAAGATGACAGTGACATTACAGGGCAGCCTTGTCACAGATAAACTGATAAGTAAATGACAATCCATATTGGTAAATGGTGTTCTTGACATGAGATGATTTCTATACAATCCAAGTAAAATCCAAGTAGATAGACAAGGAAGGTGACACACAGATTGTTGAGTGATGTACTCAAGGTCATTGAGGAAAACGTTGTCAAAACTGGCAGTCAAATTTAGGGAGGTAAATCCTTTCTAATAATTTCAGCTACTCACAGCTAAGAACCTACTGGTTTCCTTGAAGCTGGTTACAACAGATTTGAAGATTTTGGTTTTAAAAAAAAATGCCAAGACTAGCTGGCTTCAGGCAAAGCCTTGTGTTTAATTAACAGTTTATTTAACCCTTTCTTATACCTCCTTTATGAAGCTCAGTTCAATTTCTAAGGAAAAAGTGCCTTTCCAAATAGAAAATATCAGTGTCTTATTTGGAAAATGAGGATACAAGGTGTCGATATTTCTGAAAAAATATTGAGAAGTGTTTTGACATTTTTGACATTTCTTCTTTTTTTTTGTGTCTAAAACAGTCTGTTAAGAGTTGGTTTGACTTGACAAATATTCTCACTCCTTAGAAAATCGGTTTATGCCAAATTTGCTGTTTAGTGATGCTATTTCCTGCAGATCTATGACTCAGCCTTATTTAACATAGTTAACAAAAGTTAACCACAAGAGGACACAAGTTAAGTGTTGCGATTTCATTAAATATGTCTGTCTTAAAGCCTTAGATCCTTGGAGCAAGTGTCTGTGCAAGAGAACCTGTTTTCATTAACAAAAGCAGAATGATTTTTTAAGTCTTAGGGATGTAGGAAAAACTTAAAAATGGGGTGTAAGTACATTTGAATCTATGGGCTCTAAAGACCAGAATGCAAGCATCTCATGCTGTGACTATTTTGAGGCCTTGCCATTTTTAGATAGAAAATTAATTTCTAGAAGTCATGAACAAGTTTTATGAAACTGGGGTTTGCTACCATACAGTTGAAGGGCTGAGCTGGACTTTGAGGTAACAAATTAGCAAAAAAAAGGAAAGGCAATGCCGCACTCATCAAAAGAAAAGGACATTTTCACTGTCTCAGTGGACTCTGGATCAGGACTCTGAAAGTTTTTATGTGTGAGTTTATATTACGCATAACAGAGGTCCTAATAAGTTTCCCTCTAAGAGGTTTTTAATCAGCTTCAGAGGAATGTGGTGTTCACTTCATATGGTACCTTTGTACCACCAAGTATCTCCCTCATAGCCCATCGTGCCCTGGGTGTTCAGTCCTGCAAGCTATCAGATGCACTTGATGTCAGAAAGAGTGTACCTGATACATGAAATTATTCCTAGCAGCTGTTATATTAGTATGTTCGGTATGGTCTTTATTGTGTCTTCTAGAAATAATTTTCACGGATGCTTTACTGACTTATATTGTGTAATACACCTTTCCAGGAGTAACTAAATATAAACATAAACACACACATGTGCACACCACCCCCGTTTTCTTATGAGATCTGTACTGTTGTTATTATTTTATGGTGGTTTCTTATAAGCTCCCCCAGGCACACTAGCTTAATAATTTTATTTCTGTAGTTCTAAGTTCTTAATTTTATGATTTTTGGCCCTTATTCAAAAAGGTACTTAAGGAAAATCTTTAGTAAAGTTTCTGCAAAAATATACTGAATGAGTGTAATTTTTAGGTGAAAGGAAAAGAGATAGGGAAAATGTGACTCTTACAATTCTGTGTCTCTGTGCCTCACAAAAAACTCGACTGTGTATACAAATAACCTTATTTTTTTAGAGACACCACAGCAGTATAGGTTAGAGCTGGCTGGATGCTGCAGTGTAAGGACTTGGAACAAATTTGGTTGCACTCATCTTGCATTTGACAATGTCTGCTGGCCTCTTAAACTGTGGCTTGTCAATTACATTGGATTTGTTAATGTCTGGGTTTGGGGCTAAGTAATGTGTAATGCAATATTAATGTAAAGAGCTGTTATTATTCATTATCTATTTGTATCTTCTCTCATTAAATTTTATCATCTAATCAGGAAGGACAAATGTCTGACTATTGATCTAAGGTAAGAATCACCCAGTGTAAATTATAAATGTCAAATATTCAGAGTAAATGATCCAGGCAAACCACCTCCTGTTTATCCAAGCTGTTTGCAGCAATTTATGAACAAAAACATCAGTAGAGGTAAGAGCTGGTTCATAAGCAAGGAAATATGCTTAATGTATCAGATGCTTTATTTGTAATTAAAATCAAATTTGAAGGGACCTATAAGGATCATCGAGTATGACTCCCCGCGTGATTTTGGGGACTATTAAAAGACATGTAGCTGTGGAATGCATTATTTGACTAGAAGGGCCCGGCTCAAATCTTCTCCGTGCCTCAGAGGGACCAGATTAATCTGTGAGCTCTGCAGTAAGAACAAATCTCTTTGAGCATACTGAACAGCAAATTCAGCCCAAGGAAAGCTCACATCTTTCACAGTCAGGACCAATCTCCAGTTAGTAACAAGCTGCTGAGATCCCTCCTTTACATATACTTAGTTAAAGTCTGGAAATTCATTAGAACAAAACTTCCATGAGGATGTCACTTCATGTCTCTCTGGTGTGTCAAGAGAAAAACAGTGCACTAACCATTAGGATCTAAATCTACTCCAAGCACGCACTTTAAAGGTATATAGTTTATTAGAACAATAGAAAACTTATTGCAATCAGAGTAGGGAAAAAATGAAGCAGCATTGTGATTTTCATGGCCATACCTGTCTGGGATTCCTAAATAGACAGTGCTATTCCATTTTCTTTCATTAGCAGGGTGACGTTACATAGCAGAGTAAGAGAAAGTCCATCAGCAATGCAGAACACCTGCTCTACACCCTTCATGTGAGACATGGCAGCCAACAAGACCTTGCTCTGCGGAAGAATATGGGTTCCTAAAGAGCATTTAAAGGAGAGTTACTTTGCATTCCCCCGGCCACAGTGCGTGGGAAGCGACAGAACAAGCGTAGAGCGCTTCACCACGTGTACAGCCAGTATTAATGTCACCTGTGGTTCTGCTTCTTCTCTGCTGTTACTTCTCAATCTTCTCATAGCCCAAGATATTGCTGTTCAAGGTCGTTCATTCTTGTAAGAAGGCTTGTCTACCTGAGGACAAGTCTTGATATACTAGCACACAGTTTTGGCACATTAGTTTTGTCCCAGCCTCAGCCAGCTGAATGCTCTTTGGTTTCCCTTGGCTGGCACTGGTGCCTAGCCAAAAGGAATTCCTGTGCTGGTGAAGTTCAGCAGAAGTTCGGCAGTATCAATCTGCACTGGACACAAGACTGCATTGTTTGTTCCCCTGTTAATTCTTTAAACTGTGTTAATTTTTATATTCAGGTGTCAAATTTAATAACCGTTGTAAATGAGGCAAATTATAAAGTAAATTTGTACAATTAAAAGATATTTTTAGGTAAGGCTTCAAATCAGGTTCAGGAATGTAAATTGAATTTCTAACTTTGTAATGGGTTTTCTGTGTAATTTGAGGCTTTGGTTTCACATTTGTAAAACTGGAATACATTTGTCTCATCCATTTTGATTGTAAATTCTTTGAGATTATATCCAGCACCAGGCACATTTCCAGTTTTCTTCTGAAACTCTTTGTAGCAGTGCAAACAAATAAATCTGATTTTTTGGAAACGCCCAAAAACTCTTGAAGTAAGTAAGTTGTTGGGGGTTTTTTTTGTTTTTTTTTGAGGAAAGGAAGATCAGAAACCAGAAGGAGCTCTTGAACTAAGTTTTTGTGTTGGAGCAGAAGCCTTGAACTCTAAAATATTCCAGACTCACTGGAATATGTGGCACTTTTTCCCTGTCCTTCTCAGTCAGTATTGAAAACAGGCACTATGTTCTTAAGTCATTTCTTCATTGGTCTTGTTTTCTGGGGTTGGCCTTGGGGACCAGGGTTTGGATGGGACATAATATCTTTTTTAAATTGTAGATTTTCAGAGCAGCTTACAAAATGTCACAAAATCTCCATGACTTTTCTGATTCTATTACTTTTACTTCTTTGTTAAAATAAAATTCAGAGCACAAAAGCCTTCTATGACTGCAGTAGTAAGACAGAGGAACTGAAACATGTAAAGAGTTAGGGCAATGTTTCTTGTTTGCTGTGGCAGGAAAATTAAAAGTCTTTTAATTTTATTTTTTCTTAACAAGTTCTGAGGGAGTAAAGCACAGCTTGATTTTGTAGAAGTGCCCCAAAAATGACTGTTTAGTCAGTCTAGCATTTGTCTCAATCCAACAGTGGATGAGAATGGTTTGAAGAAAGTGAAGTGTGCATTTGCAGCCTGGAAGCTGCCTTCCATTAGTTTCCATCTCCATAGGTGTGTGGGCTGCTAGAAGTCTTATATCCTGCAAAGCATTAGGTACCAGTCATGATTTCTACCTTCACTAATTACAATTTGAGAAACTACATCCATGGGAGACAAGATGTCCCTTACCAAGACAGATGAGATTTCAATTTTTTACCCTAGTTGCATAGTCCTAGGCCTAAGCAACCCAAGGACTGGAATTTTTGATCAGAAGAGCAGCAGTGGAGCTCACTGCAGGTGTAAACACGGGCAATCAACTTTTGATTACCTGTGTGAAGACTGAGTTGTGGATTAACCACTTCCACCTGCCACTTCATCTTCATTATATTTACTGCATCATTCTTCATATGAACTTTTTCAAAATTAAATGTATTTACTCTGATTCTTATAACTTCATGTGCATCTGTTTTGTATTACCCATGTTATTTCTTTATCTGGATTATTCTGTCTCCAGCCTTCTCCATTGCCTTGGCAATTAGGAGTTAATTATATAAAAGATAACGAAAAAGTGAAAATGTGTAATCAGTACAAGATTAGAAGACTGTACAAAATGAGTATTAGGTTGGTCCATAAGAATGTAATTCTTGTGCTGTCACAGCAGTTAAAACTGAAGTTATCTAGTAGTGTGTCTTGAATGACAAGCTCATAGCAGAGAAGATGTGTTGCAGGGCTGCCATCTTCACTAGTTAAGGGAAAGGGGCTAAAAATGGTCATACTCAAGCCAGGCCCCTACTCTGTCACGAGCTGGACAGAGCACAGAATGTGGAAGAGATGTGGGTGTGAACAGCTTATGCTGAAAGGCTTTTGGTTTCTGAACATCATACCTGGACAGCTGAGGCAGCCCTGGGGCACCACAGGCTTCCCTGACGTGTGTCAGTACAGCACAATCATCAGCACCATCTATATGTACAACACTTGTGCTTATTCAAGGAGTATTTTTGCTGAGATCGTCTTGCCATCTATGAAGTGGAGACAATTCATCATATTATCCCATATGGAGGGTGTAATTATCCTTGATTAAGTGCTGTTCTCAAAGCACAGAGTGGAGCTGGGCTGCCCATGCTCTGGGACTGGTCCCTCCTGCCTGGCCCTTAAGTCCTTGCAGAACATGATCTATCTCCACCCATCTGTTGTCTCCTGAACGGTATCTAAGGAAGGCCTGTGTCTTTCTGTGCAATGCCTAGCACAGGAGCTTCTTGTTCAAGGCTGCTTGCATTTGTGGCAGTGAGTACTGGTAGCAGTAATCGTGTGATAATACAGGTCTAGAAACACAGGATAAAAATAATTGCCCCTCCTTTTGCACTTTTCTTTTCTATAAACCTGAGCTACAAATGCAGTTAGATGAACGAGTTGTCATCCCTTGGTGTTTGATTTTTTTGGTCATGCCTTTCTGATGAAAAGATAAGAAATTTTTTGTTAACTAAGATGCCCTCAAACTTTAGAACATGTTCTAGTTCTGAATATTTTGGTGTCTTGTTTGTAATTCCCTATGTTTCAGATCTCAATTAACAGTCTTGCAGAGCCAGCATTGTTAATTCACGCTAAGATATTGCTTCTCTTATTTCTTCGCTGATTAGCTAATGTAGCTTAATTTCAGTGAGGGGTATGCATGTTAAATGGCCTGCTGCAATCAAAATGCTTTTTAGTTTTGAAGTTTCTTTAATGCTGTTACAAATGTGTTCTTTGTAATAACATGTATTTATACTACTGAGAATCCTTTCTTGTAGATCATTCCATTTGTGCAAATTACAAAAATATAAGTATAAATAAATTGTGGAACACTGCCTTTTGTCATGAGCTGTGAAAGCCAGAAAATTTACTTTTTACAGCCATAAAAAGAGAATTCACTGGAGAACTGGATAGCTTGGGAGATGGGTAATAGGTAATGGAGAACACAGAATTTCACAATCAGAACATCTGCACAGGTCCAACCCAAAGGTCTAGTCCAGCAAACACTAGCATCTCTCACACAGCAATCCACAAAAGCAAACAAAATATCAGGGTGTGCAAGAAATGGAATATCAAATAGTCTGGGTAAACGGGGTAGTGATCTGCCCAGGAAAAAAAAAAAACAACAAAAAATTACCAGTAACATCAACATATCTGAAAAACCACCTTCATGGTGGAGTCTAGAAGTTACTTTTCATGCCTGCTTTCTCTTACACAGACACTTTATTTGTGAGCTATGGTTGCACTGGCACAGTGCTGCAGGCAGAACCTGACTATAGGGGTCACGACCCGTCTTCAAAAGGTTAAATCTGGTTAAATGTGTGGTATTGTAAGCAAAAAAAGAGCTGCTTCTTAGGTGCAAACACGGGTGTACAAACACCTGTTTCCCTGGGCAGAGAGAGCTGTATCTATGGGAGAGGGATGCAGGGGGTCTGTGTTGCAGGACAAGGGCACAGAGAGAGCTGTGCATCTTTCCTTCCCCCAAGTCGTACTCATCCCTGTCTCCAGACACCAGAATGATTAAAGAGCAATAACACAGCATCTGTGTCTGCACTCCTCACTTGCAGTCAGCTTCTGGCCCCAAAGGTCTTGTACATGTTTCCCTGGGGCCCATCCTTCATGTTTGCTCAATCTGCTCTTTCTTTGCTGTTTTCTCTCTTCTCCTTGGACTTCTTTTTGAGATCTCTTTCATATCTGTATTATCCGTCAGAAACGTAAAAGACAGCAGAGTATCCAGACTATATGCTTTGGCTGGTGGCATAGGAAAATTGAAAACTACTGGTTTTCTCTGAGCATATTGGTCAGTACTTTAGCTTGACAAAGTATTTAATGTCACTGTGCTCTTTCTGTCTGGCTATGTCAATAGTAGATTGATTCTAACAATCATTTAATCAACTATTTTATGGGTAGCTTTATTTATTTTAGAATTGTGGCTCTTAAACAAGCTTGTGGTTTCTTAATCATGCTTAAACCACTTAAACCACTGCTCATACTCATCTAGTAATGATTTTGTCCTTTTCCTTCCATTTTCATCTGTCCATTTTCCTTCCATTTACATCTGAACATCTGGAAGTTCCCGTGAAGGAAAAAACAATAAGTTTATTGCTTAATCTGTTTCCAAGTTAGTATTTGACTTTAGGCATTCTTAATATCAGTGACATCCAACTAAAATGCATTCCTATAAAAAGGAGTAGAATAGCACCAGATAGTTCCTAGTGATATGTTAGGAACTAGTATGTTTTCCTTTGCATCTTGTTAGGGGGCTCTGGCTTTTCTCTAACTTTCAGCTCATGATTTTTACCTTCCGATATTCAGGAAGTAGGATAAATTTAGGGGGGCTATGCATCTTCCGAGACAGTTTTTAGGGGCTTTTTATTTTCAACGTGTGCAGGAGGATCAAGGTCACAATATATGTCCGAGTCTTCCATTATTATGGTGATAGCCCTTGAAAGTTTCCTTGAACATTTGGCTGTTTTCGAGAGCTGGTCAAGAGAAAATTCCTTGGTAGGAATCTGCAGTCGGTAGACGGCTCTCCAGTATTTTGGCCTGCAAGTTAAGTAGCTGCCACTAGATGACAGTATAATCTACTGATACGATACCTAAATCAGCATTTCAATACATTATAATATTGAACTTGCTCTTTGCACGAGCAGTTTGTTAGACTTATTTCGCTGGATCCAGTCAGAACCCACTGGAATTCAGCAAAATGTGAAATTATCTGCTTTAATTTTTTTCCACCCTAAATGCTATTAGCTGGAAGGGCAAAAATATTATCCACAAGTCCTGGGCGAGTGCTAGAGGACAAGACTTGCAAGAAATAGACATTCCTAATTACTTAGATGTAATTAATTTCTGAATCTCTCCCTGAGCTCCTGTTAATGCTGCCTGGCATCTCTAGCAGTTTTTTTTGCCGTGTTGTCCTCCTGGCCTGATGGTGCTTTTCTCAGATATCACTGTCTGAAGAAGAGGAAGAAGTGGTGAATCAGGTCCCTTTTATCTAGCTGCATTACAGATAAGATTCGCGCCGAGGAAACACTGGCAAACTGGTGTAAAAAGAGACTGAAAGTATACTGTTTTTAACCTAACTTGAGTCATGATTATGTTCTCTCTTGCTCTTATTTAATGACTTGTTTCTCGAAGAGTTAAAGAAAATGTGTTTAGTGTGAAGTTGGGCTTCTTGGATAAACAGAAGCAATGATCGTCAGTGTATTCACTTTGTTTGTTTCTCTGCCTTGTGCTCTGAAAAAATATTGAATAATATAAAAAAACAGCTAATTAAAAAAAGATCTTTTTTGCATTCTTTTAATATGTATGTTTACCTTTCTCAGTTGCAGCTTTGAAATTGCATTGCTTTTTCCAAAACACAGTGAGCAGAGACTTATTGCAATGAATAGGAGGTTGCTTGTGTGACAGAAGCAGCCTCGCTGTTACAGATGTCGTTGGGACAGTCACCTGAGGGTTAGTTGGCCTTCTGCTACACAGCTTCTGTAGAAAGCATTACTTCCAAAGCCAATGGACTTCTAGAGTTTACTTAATTACTGCACCTTTGTATGTAGCTGACATTATTTCTAGGCTGCTCAGCGCTGTGAAAAAATGAAGTGGTCTAGCACAAGAGTCAGCTGTCACACAGGTTTTCACTGTATCATAAAAAGCAACAAAGAATCTAGCCACCCAAATACTACAAAATAAGCCCAAGATTTTTTTCCCAGTTTGTAATTTCAGGTTTGTACTGGAATTGCGCTATAAAGAGCAGTGAATAGCTGAGAAGTGTCATATGCAAATCCTCTGGGGGGGATGAGAGTTAGCAGTACAATAAAACAGGCTAGGCAGTCTCCAGGAAGAGTTTCCATTTCCTAACATGATCTTTTGGAAGTCTACCTTTGCCTTCCAAATGTAACCTTTAAAATTTGCCAAATGATGTGATACTGATAATAGCAGCCTCCTCTAAGATCATTTTCAGATCAAAGTTTTAGCCTAGCAATGACATGGGACACTGGCACCAATGCTCACCACTAAATAAGTACTTCTGATATTCAAGTGTTCTTAGCCTGATAGTCATGCGAATTTCTTATTCCTTGTACTATTGTCCTGGAAGAAGTCATGGCTCTGAAGATATCAATGCTACCAAAGTATTTAATTGGAATGATGGGAAATAATCAATATGTATCCATCAAGCTGAGTGGAAATGGAAAAATGAATATATTGGGCAAGACGAAGCTGGGATGAGAGTGCACCCACTGACTGTTTATACAGTCTGCTTGCTTTCTGCTGGGGACCTGTATTTGACTGAACCGAGAGATCCTTCAAATAAGTCACTTGAAAGAAAAGTGAACAGAGGTATGCAACGGTGTTTCAGAGTCTGTGCCAGAGAGGATGCAACAGTGATTTTTTGCCTCTTGCCTTCCCACTAATTCTGGCTTCAACAAGAAGCTGTTAATATGGACAGCAGCCATAGCCTGTGTTCTGCTGTTTGTGTGTTGATTTTAAACCAGGTTCAGCAGGAGGGATTTGGAGAATGTCTTGTAGCGTATGTGCAGATTGGGTCTGGGGGAGGAGTGCTCTGTGCATTCTTATGCTTAAAATCAAGTTACTGTTACCGAAAGAACTTTGATGATGTATGAGACGGAGAGGGAGTGAAATGCAGGTCTGCATTTTAAAAGTTTTCTTTCAGAATGGGAAAAAAGAAGGGTTTGTATTTCTCCTCCTTGCCAGTTTCTGGGCTTCTTGTCTTCTGTTGAGATGCCACAAGCAATTCTGTGTGCAGTGTCTGCAAGTGGCTGAAACAGGGCAGTTATAATTTCTGTAGCATCACGTGCACAGACTCTGCCTCACCCTGGGTGCCTAAACAATACTTAGAAGAAAATTCTGGCTTAAAACATATAGTGTCTGCTGCAAAAGGAAAGCACTTTTAGGCCTGAAGGCCACACACGGCAGTGGCAGGAAGGGGTGGGCCTTGGTCTCTGAAGGGCTACTTGTCGCAGTGCTGGGCTTTTCTTCTGTGTGAGCTGCAGCAAAATACCGCTGCTTAGGCAGAAGAAAGATGTTGGCTGCACTAGAAGAGGGGTCTGAGCTTTGCTTGTGCTTTCTGGAATGCCACAGCACCAAGGATTTTTTTAACTATTAGAAAGGACTAGTATTCAGTAAGAAGCAGTGGGGACTTAGGGCAAGAACTGAGGCAAGAGTTAGTAAATGGTGTGACATGATACACAATGTGTCCCCTTGTGCATTCATGGGGAGAGCAGAAGTGCTGCTATTATTAATTTTCATGAATGGTGATTCTCTTGATAGCACTCCTGTAGGTATTTCACATACCTGTGCTCACAACTCACCTGCTATTCCTGCAGACAAATGTAACAAGTGGAGCTACATCACAAGAAAAATGAGTGAGAGCAGGATGCAAATTAGGCCAGCAGAATGTTTTCCCACATTTTCAAGCAAATTGCCAAATTGTACTTATTTTGACCATATTGCTCTAAGACTTCTGCTCTTACACTCCAAGACCTACTGGATCAACCAAATGCATGTGGGCTGTAAACCTTGGAATCAAAACCCACACAAAACCTCACGGGAAAGGCACAAGATCTCCCTGTTTCTGACATCTCATGAGAAGAAAGGTACAAGTTACAGCACTGCAGATGAATGAGAACAAGGTGTTATTGCTGGTCAGTGCAATAGGAGCAATTGGGGATGGCAGAGACTGCTGTGGGAAGTGAGAATGTCGCTAGTTTCAGATTATAAAAACCCCATAAAACAGCATTACTGTTTCAGTAATGCTGCTCTGCATTAATGTCTTCCTACTTATAGCCTCAGTCTAATCATAACAAAGTCCTCACTTCTCTCCCCCAAAATATTCCCTGGAGAATTGTCTAATCTAGCTTTAATAACTCAAGTAACAGTACTTTCATCATTTACCTTTGGAGATGATTACTTGGCCTAGTGGTAATAATTGTGAGAATTCAGTAGGGTTTGGTTCATGATGATGTTTGCAGACTGAATTCTGCAATTCTGTGTATAAGGGGTTGGCCACAGATTAAAGCATTCACTGTTTTCTTGATGTTTGAATACACCAAGTCAGGTACCTTACAGCTTATTTCTAATGGGAATTTTGGTACTTAAATAGCCTTAATAACCTGTCCCTATATGAATACTCACAGCTAACAAGTGCTTCCTCTACCACCCTGCCCTAGTACAATATTGTGTGGAATTATCCTACTTGCCCAATGGTCTCAGTCTTTTTTTTTTTTGGCAGATGACCGATGGCAGCATAGATAATCCTTATTATATAGGTCCAGACTGAGCAAGAGCGCATAAGGAGGAGAGATTTTTTAATTTTTCTTTTTGTATCTCTGTTGTTTTCTTTGATGTTGAACAAGCAGGAGTTAGACTCATGTTCAGCATTATGGTGGTAAAACACTAATGGTTGAGCCTCTTGGTCAGACTCTGTGTTCTTCAGAAGAAGTGCTATATGGACGACCCCTTCTCTCTGTAGTAGTAGTGGTTGCTCTAAGCAGAGATTCCACACTTTTTGGACAATGGTCCACTGTGAATTCTAAAATGGAGCACAGACCACCTGCATTTCTTGCAAGTAAGTGTCTGTATACAGGCTTTTCATTGAAAATACCCATTTGCTGATACAATCCCATCAGCTGGCTAAATGTCAGCTACTATAGTCTTTCTTCTTAATCTGCCCTGAGGAAGAAAACAGCCAGAATTACAGGCAGAATTTTTCTGGTTTAAAACCAAAAGAGATTAGGTTGTCTCCTTTACTAAGGCCAAAATTCACTCTTAATACAAGTAGTATTTTCTTTCATCTCAGTGAGCAAGATTTGAGATGCTCAGAAAGATCAAGCTCTAGGACTGATTTTAGCAAAAGGCTTACTTAGGTAGCAGGGGTAGCACAAGTTGCCTGTAACCCAACAGAATGGTTCCTTTCCATTGGAGCTGCAGTTCTTTAGGAGTTTCATGAGAGTTCATGAAACAGTAGAGTCTTCTAATTGAGCCCAAACTGAAGAAACAGATGAGTTTTGGCCAAGGGCCAGTGTTTTCAGAATTGTTGATCAAAGGTAAGTTTTATCACAGTTGGTCTTTAAAAAATACTGACATCTCAGACAAAAAAATGAGTTAAAACAGATGGAATGTGAGCCCTTACAATTTAAGCTGATCTGGCTTCTTCTTTCTTCTTCCCTTTTTTTTTCTTTTTTGCCCTGTGATCACAAACATAAAAAGATGGGGGTAATGCAGGTGTAAAATTTATTATAACTACCAAACTCTTGAGGGTCTTTAGAGAGCAAAGTACATACAAAACCTGCATTTGACCTTAACCATTACTTGTTCCTGTGGTGGTTGGGAATGATTAAGTAATTTTTAATGTAGTGGAAGTTGGGGTCATGCTCCACTTCTCCTAAAGCTCTTTAAAGGACAAGCTGCTATAATTACTGTAATAAATGTTGTAACCTATAGAAAAGTGCAACCCACAGCAGACGTGCTGTTCTCAAAAACACCCAAGTTCTGCTCTGGACATGCGTTCTGGGTTGTCACTGGCTTAAGCACCATAGTGAGTGTGGCAGCTATTAGGAGAGCAGAAAGAATTTGTAGGAAAATGTAGACATTGCTGTTAACTACATCAGGCTTTTGGCCCAGTCAATTTCTTTTCCCAGTAATATTGAGGCCATAGAGTCACGTATTAGGGCCATGTACAGAATTAGGTCAGAATGGACCTCTGGAGGATGTTTGGTCCAACCCCCTGCTCCATGCAGACCTAACTTCCAAGTGAGATCAAGCTGCTCAGAGCTTTTCCAGTCATGTTCTGAGCGTCTCTAAGGGCAGACAGATTGCACAGTCTCTCTGTGCAGCCTGTTCCCAT
The DNA here is from genome assembly GCA_013398955.1 of Callaeas wilsoni. NCBI lineage: Eukaryota > Metazoa > Chordata > Aves > Passeriformes > Callaeidae > Callaeas > Callaeas wilsoni. Next base: position 11,546 of record VWPU01004311.1, on the reverse strand, counting down.
TCATAACCACTCTCACTGTGGAATGTTTTCCCCTTATGTGCAATCAGAATTTTTGCAGTCCTACTTAGCACTTTCTCCTTAAAGCTCTTTTTTGATTTTTGAAAAATGCAGTCAACTTCAGACTTCTCAAGCTACCATTATTTTTATAAGAGGGATGTCATCCAACAAGGAGAGAAGCAGCATACCAATTGACATATATAACATATATAACACAATCTTGGGTTTGAATTCTATATAGTGAAAGCCCTGTGATGTACTCATTATGAATTCTGGTGGAAAATTCATAACCCCAAATATATTAATAAAAGCAATCAGTAAAACAATTACGAGTAGCACACAAGCTCAGAAAAAAAAAGTTCTCACTTCATGAGTGGGGAAGTTGTGAGGGAGAAAGAAAAGGCCCCAGCAGAGGAGTCTATTGTTTGCAGCCCAGTCCGATTAGAAGTGAGCACACTGGAATCAGGGGGAGCCACATGCAGGTTCTAGAAGGAATACATTTGACTGAAATAAAAAGGGACTTTATATTAAAAACCTTTGAATTTCTGCTTTTCAGTTGGTTATTTATTTGTGATTAAAGTTTAACCCTTCAAAGAATCAACGCTTTCTTTAGTAATCTATTTCTGCAGTAGTCATGCTAGCCTACGTTTCTTTTTGCTGTGACAGTTTCACAAACATGTTCCTTGCACACTGGCACAAGGAAAAGAAGGAGGTTCTGGCAAATCAATGGCAAATGAAGAGATGGCAGCTTGTAAGAAGAATTGTACAAGGACAAAGTGATCTTTTAGATGGGTGACTGCAGAATAAAAGCTACGTAGATGACATACTGAAAAAAAAGTCAATGGATTTACTGTCAAAACCAAGAGACAAGAGAGTGTGAAATTTTTTCCATTTCTGTTTCATCTGGTAAAAAAAAAATATCCTTTTCCAATGCATGATATGTGAAACGTGATAAGCAAAATGAATTTGAAAAGTACTGTAAAATACACAGGCCTGACTAGCACTGTATTTTAAATCACCTATTTATTTCCGCTATAACTTAACTCAAATTCTGGTATGCTTTTTTTTGAAATTCATTATGTCAACATAAGTAGGTGCAGCTTATAATCACTTGGATGGTTGTTATTTTTTAGCTGTTTAATTCATTGACTCACATCCGGCAATAATTCATGCAAAATGGGCTCTGAACTCCTTTCCAATATGCAGATTTGTGTGCAAATGAGCGTTACCTATGGTGTTCATACTGAAGCGTTTTTCTTTGATGTACATTTCTGACATTCTGAGATTGTAAAGAAGAAAATAACTTTAAAAATTTTAAGAAACCTTAATTGAAGTTAACATAAAAGAAGATACATGGTGTTAATTGGTCTGTTTCAGGCATAATTTGTGCCTTTGAGACCATGTCCCTTACCCCCCGCCAAAGTGTCAAGACTCACATCTTTAATTCAACAATCTTTGTATTAATTACCTCTGGATAAGGTAAGCTTTGATTGGGAATCCTTTATTGTAAAATTACAGTACGTTGCCTGCTTTAAGATAAATAAATTAGGGTTGAACTTGAAAAAAATCTCCATCCAACTGTGAATGGGAAAGTGCATTTGAGTATCAAATGCTAGATGAAAGAACGCTTTTTATCAGACTTCCTTACTAGGGGAAAAGTGTTTTCTTTCAGTTCCTCTTTTTTCATTGTTTTTGCACATTGAAAAATTATAGCTTCAGATGGAAACATTTGGGTCCTTGGGCTGCCAACACTTTCCTTCCAAAAGTCCCTTTCTGCCTTGTGGGAGATCAGCATTCTCCTCTGAGAAGAATTCCCAGTATCTGGTCCATTTATTTGTCACAGAATAATCAGTGAGCTATGGATGGCATTCCCTCCTCTTCTGCTCACCATTCCCACTTCTTAATTGCACCTAGTTGACAGTCCATTAAGGCCAAACCTGATTTTGCTTTCAGGAATGGAAGGATTGAAGAGGGCGTTGTACCCTCTCCATGTCACCTGGATGTGTTTTGGGGAGTAAGTGTTGCAGGTTCTGAGAAGTGCAAAAGCAGCCACATGGACAAGAAAGCTGCCAGCAATATGGGCAGACTAAAGACAGCTTGTCTACTCATCCCAGAGGAAGACTACCCATTCCTGGCTTTGCTGTAACGGAGCTGCAGAGCTGAATTTGGATGTTGGGGCTTGGGTGCTCTGCAGATGGTATGCTTTTGGTATGGATTATACTGGCTGCAGTATGATGCCCTCACATATGCTTTCAATGCAACTGAGTGGTTTGAACAGCTATTGTCGAATGTTGACAGAGCTTTAAAGCCCATCAGTTCTGACCTCAGAGATGTTGGTGTGACTCTTGAATCTGTAGGATGTGCTGTGTGCCTTGTGTACCTTTCAGGGTTAATGCCCATTGTTCCACAAGTGCTTATCTGTGGCAAGCAGAGTCTGATAGCTGAAAAATTGGGTGTGCCTGTGTGAGGGTGTTAAGAACACTTCTTCTAAAGTTTCAGAGCTGACACCTGAGTGATTTCAGCTCTACCGTCTGTCAGTGAAGATACACTAACTGGTCTTCAAAAGATTTTCGGCTTGTACATAAAAGAGCTGAAGATACAAGTCCAGTTCGTTCTTTGCATAATTTTGAGCACAGTCTTTCTCTTCCCTGCTGGGACACCTTGGGCAGTTCAGAGCTCCCACATTTGCCTGGTTAGCACGGAAAGTGTGCCAGTGATAAAGGGATCCTGGAGGTTCCAGTTTTGCCACCTGAGCTGTCCACTGCCTCAGTAAGCCAGGTTTTACCCTGTTTTTGCAATGGGGGACAGGGATAGTAACTACAGCTTTGGCCCTTTATTTGCATTGAAATCAGCTGAAATGAAAGATATCCAGCAAGAAAAAGGCCAGAAGAACTTTTGTTTTATTAGAAACTCTAGAAATACTGAAACGGCAAGACACGGGACACCTATTCAACCCTCGCCTACTCTGCGTGGGGAATTGTACCGACAATATGTTGAAACCGCTGTGGGATCTTGACCCAAGAACTGGTTGTATACTACTTTCTCATTGTACCAGGCCACTGTGATTTTCATCCTGCTACGTTTTCCCATCCCCTAGAGGCAAACTTGTCAAGAAGCCTTTTGTCTGGCACAGTATTTTCAAATCCAAACTCTGATAATTATCTGTGGTTCTGCTGCTGACTTGAAAGGCACTTGCTAGGCATTGAATCCACATTCCCTTCAGTACTAAAATTAAGAGTAAGGAGCAGGGGCCTTTCTGTGGCTGCTTCTCTCTCCAACACTTGACACCAAATGCACATGTGAGGCTGACTGTCAAAGATAAATGAGTTCAATAGAAAAAAGGAGACACATACTTGGATCTCAGTGAAATTCAGTACAAATCAGTAGAAAGTGCAACACAAAGGCTTTACATGCCAGACTGCTAATCAGAAGAGGTGAGTATTTTAGCATATTTAAATGAGGAAAGGGCATGCACTAATCAAACAACATATTCCAGAAGTACTGAAAGAGCAAGGGAAAGAATACTGCTTAAAACTTTCCAGCATGGATGGAGGATTTTTAAAACATCATTAAATATGATGATCTAGGTTTATAGGAAGATAATGAGGTAAGTAACAAATATGTCAAAACTAAACTATCAAATACTGTAATTACATTTGGTACAGATTAGTTGCTGAAAAAGTTTCCCATTACTGCACTATATCTGTCAGAAAAGCATATTCAAATAATAATAGGTTTTCTTTTGATTTGCTTTATTTAGCAAAAGGTGCTATGTGGTAACTTTCCAATAGCTTTTATGGGATGAATAAGAATTGTGTCATGAGCCTGCTAGGATTCTTCAATATAAATTGGTGTGAAATACACATAAATGACAAAAAATAATTTTTTACATGCGAGATTTTAAAATCTTTCACATCATCTAAATAGATTGTTTTCAAAGTATCTTTATTTAGTTCTCTTACAGTCTTTGTCTTTCTTCTACTGTTTTCCAAATCAAGCCTGGGTTGCTGTCACATTCATTGACATTTCTCCTTCATGGTAGTAATATTTTTTGTTAATCAGTCAGGAAAGAGAATTAGTTTTACATCAACATTTAAAAGGGATATTTTCTTAAAACCTCCCAGGGAAAAAATTACCTTTTACTGAGAATTATACAAAATGTACATGCTTCCTAGGCCAATAGATCATTGCCATATGAGTATAACAAAGGTTATTTAGCAGTCATGGGTTTTCTTTGGGAATATTGCCTTCACAGAAGCAGTTCTCTAAGGAGATGAGCTTATTTTAAGCTGATATTCATTAGAAAGCTGCTAAGCCGCTAGAGACATTCTGGATACAAAATAGGATATCTGGCTTATATTTTCTTTTGCAGGTAATAAGAGATAATATCTGTAATCATGATCAGAATCTTTGATTCATTACTATGATAGGTTATATTGTGTCATATGATATTCTGAGATTTTTATATCTATTTCTTTAAAGGAGTATTTTAATGGATTTTAAGCATATGAGAGCATGAGACTTGCAACTTGAAGACTTTGTGCCTTCCTCCGTTTATGGAAATAATGTCTGCTTCTGGTTATTACCTGTATTTGCTGTAGTTGCATGTCAAGGGCTTGAATTATCTGCTTTAAAGACAAAATTTATATTTTCATTGTCTTCAGCAGAAACTGGATGAAGGCTGCATACCTCAACGTATTAAGAGGGGGTAAGATATGATCTTTTGCAAGTAGGAGGGGGTATATGTTTAATGTGTCATTTGATCTTTTAATGAAATATGAATCTTCCTTGAGGTACAAACAGTTGAAGAAAAAAATTAAGCATTGGGCAGAAGAAATACACGACTGTACGTATTAAACAGCGAGACTCTTCATGCTAAATACTGGATAAAGACGATGATTTAATTGGATTGAATATTTGAGTTCAGAAAAGAAACAGAGAAAGAAACAGGAAGATTTTGTCAAGAGTAAAAAGAAGTTATTGAAAAATCGAGAAGTGGTTGTTTAAATGAAAAATAAAGAATCTAGAAGGAAAAGTGCTTGCATATACAAAATAATCTCATCTATGATAAAAATGGTGCCATCAAATCTGAAAGGAGACTTGGGAAATATATCTTTTCAGCTGTATTAAAAAAAAAAGATTTTGGCTTATCATTTTTGACACTATGGATACAGTGGGAAAAGAGCAGAATGGTATCTGCAGGGACAACACCGTACAGTCAGGGATTGACTAAAAGGTAAATTCTGCTTTTTCTCCTTTATGTTTTGGGTGGCAGGATTTCACTGTCTGTGCCCTCATTCCACAGTACTTTCAGGCATGCAGAAAGGCTAGTAGTGGCAAAATAAAAGGAGGCGTTACCTAGAATTTCAGTGCCAAAACTCTGAAGATTTCTGTTTTCTACACAGACTGACAACAATTCTGGATCAGGGCAGGAGCCTTATGGAGAAATAAAAACCAAAAAGGGAGCTCAATACTGAACAGCTGCACAACCAAAGAGGGAATATATTGCTCCTCTGTGGCTTTGGGTTACTGGCAATGACTGACTTTTTCCAAGGCCTTTCCCTTTTCTTTAATTTTGTTTTGTAGATGTGGGGATGCCCTTCATCAGGTACTCCTTGTGACTTGAGCACTGCTATCAAGAGATAAAAGATATATTTGATATCTCATATCTCCAGCTCCTGGAGAGATGAGAGCTCCTGAAGAGTTCTCATCATTGTCTTGCTGTAAGTTCTCTCTGAAGGTCTTGGGAGACATTTTGCTTCTCATTACTTTGGTTTTCCTTTTGCCACTCTTAGAAGACAGTTGTGTGTTCATACACCTCTCACAGTAAAAGGGCATCTTGCTGAGGAATTTCAGAAAGAGCAACAGGCAATTATGTTTTCCAGGAGTTGAGTATTCCAACAGGGTGGAGGAGTCGGGGGAAAGCACTGTGAAATTATTCTGCTTTTGTATTTAAAGGGAGTACTAAAGAGTTGGATTTTTTTCCTTCACATTCTGTAATATAATTGTTCACCTCACCAGTACTCCAACAGAGATGGGAGAAGTGAAAGCAAAAATCTGTGGTATTTTGAAACTTTTTGCTTTGCTGCTGGACAGCTTGTCCAAAAGAGTGAAGTATAACTGGTGGAGCTGACTACAGCAGGTGGAGAGAGGAAGAACCTCAGGTAGGTTCTTTTGTAGCAGATAACTACCAAAAGTTGATTCACTGGCAATGTAATTATTCACATACACAGACAGTCACATGGTTTTTATTTTTATCCGTTTGCCTCAACAGGTTTGTCTTAAGCCTGGACCTCCATATATATAAGGGTATGAGGGTGTATGTATGCAATTCCATTCCTCTGCTAGTGTTGACAAGTGCCCGTCCTCATTAGGGTGAGGATGAGTGAGCAGCAAATACTAGCCTTCCACAATGAACATACATGTCTTCAGTGCACAAACACGGAGATTCTTGGGGGCTATCCCTGTGTTACCTGCTGTGAAATGTTCTGTCTGTCAAAGGAACAGGCCTCAAGATGTGAGCAAGATTCTGTGAAGGGGTATTGCAACATCCAGCAGTTTCCTGGTCCAACAGTAACACTCTTAGTAGCTTTTTCCTGCACAAAACTGAAAATCTGGTGTTTCCTGACAGAACTTAGTCCCACATTACTGCCAGATAAGTATTTGCACAGTTACTGTCCTGTGACTTAGCTGCTTATAAACTTCTCCAACACTGCAGGATGACAACTTTAATGAAATTACTGCCAGTATAAAAAAATCTGTCTGGCAAATTCCTACATTTATTATGACCAGGTGACTCAAGATGAAGTTTTCCTACAACAGATTTACAGTTAAATAAATTGAAGGATAAAAGAAGATGACGGAGTTAATGGAGAAAGAGATGATTTTTCTATAAGTGGGACATTCATACATTGCATGAATCTGGAGACAACATCCTAATCCCACTCCTTATAAATATTTTTAAAATGTTCTTGTAACATTTCACATCAAAACTGGTAAAAACCAATAGTACTGAGCTATGATTGAGTAAAGATGCAGGGGAACACTGAGTTTGAGTGAGCACGTCTTTAAAGATTCACTTAAAAACTCTGTAACTAAATTAGACTGCAGCACTGTAGGACCTGCTCAATGGTGCAGTGAAGTCAGTGGAAAAACTCACTTAGGCAAACATCAGTGTGTAGCAATACTCTTCCAGCAGTCACCAGGATAAGCAACTATTCCTACCATTCACTAAGTCTGCAGAATTCATAGAATATTTTCAGCATTGTTTATCAAGTCCAGATCTTTTTCACTGCTATTTACAACAAAGCATGAGGGATGAGCAATTCATTTTCATGACGCACTTCTTTTGGTCCACCTCCAGACCAGAAACTTCAGTTATTCAATATGTTATTTAAGCACCTGCTCACTGAGCCCTGAATGATGCAATACAAGGATGCCATCAAGATGTATCTTAAAATACCATTTGCTTCCCCTCACAGTGGTGTTCTCATTTCTTTATGAAATATTTAGGGGGTGCACGTTGTTCTGACAGCATATTAAAGCAATGTCTTTTTTGATGATGTAATAACTGTTAACAGCTTAACGCTCCCATAACCAGCTAGTAATGGGAAGGGTATGTTGGATTCTACTAGTTCTGAAGTGATGTCAGTGAAAGATTTGCAGGATCATAGTTTTCCTTTGCTTTTAAAAATATCTCCATCTGGCATGCTTTGTATTTTATTCTACTCTGCTTTGGATTGTAGTTTCACTGTGCTTTGTGACTTGCCTTGCAAGATCTATGCTTTTTTTGCCTTGACTTGACCTCTGCCTTGATAACCTTGGACTGGTCTTTAAGGATTCAAGTTGCAAACACAGGACCTGTTGTCACCCTTCATTAAACTTTGAATCCCTCAAGTGCTTCTTGACTAATACTGTGTAAAATTCTGCTCACTGAGCATTTGACTTGTTTCCATTGCTGGGACATGGAAAGTTTTTATGCTTACCGCATATTTTAAAGGTTGTCAGTGATGTGTTCAGCCAACTTGCAACCTGATTCTGTAATGTTATAATGCTCAAGTCCCAGTCTGGAATTTATGTATTGTGTGGTTAAAATTTCTTCACTCTTTCATCCGTCATGAGTTCCACCATATTTAAAAAATCCGTAATGATATCTAGTCTTACAGAGAAGTGGGGAACTTAATATTTGTGCAGCCCTTTGAAGAACATGACATGGGAAGCAAGCTCAGGAGGGAGTAACGCTACATATTGCCCGTGTTGTTTGTTTTATTTTGACTTTGAAGGCTGAAGATAAGTGCCACTTAGGATAAAAAGATGTTGTATTTTGGAACATTCAAGCATTTCAGATACTTACCAGACTGCCCAAATGCTGATGAACGAGATGGGTAGAAAGCAATGGATTACTAATCATTCAGAGAAACTTTTTGTTAGGAATGAAGCAACAGCTATTCCAAGCCTCCTTGAAGCCTGGAATACTTCACAAAAATACGCATAAAATTTTGCCACATGTAAAAAGGAAGAACTCAGAAATGGCAGATGAGCTTTTGAAAGAGGCCAGCTTTTAAAGGTCTCTCAAATTTAGCATGTTCTCCACAGGACATGTTAGAAAAGAAGTATGTTTTTGTCTTCTGGTATAAGGAGGTACTACCAGGTGGGATGGGAATCTTTCTGGCAAAACTTATAGCTGAATGTGAAAACAGATCTACTTCTGCTCAAATGTGACTCTTGCACTGTTGATATCAAAGTATTCAAGGCATTGAACTCACATCTTTTCATTTCCAGACCCCCACGGTATATTTGTAAGGGAGCTTCAGGGTTCAGGTGCCAAACCTGCCATAAAATCTCGGTTTTTATGACTTAATGAACTCTAAAGCTGTAGGACTATATGTCTGATGAGTGAATGACCTTGGTGGCAGGAGCACTTTCCTTCAGATGTACTTTTTGGTTCCACTGAAATCAGCAGGTGTTTAAATGTTGATTTTAGTGGGTGGTGTATCTCACTGTTTATTCTTGAATAGTTTGAAAAATGCTAATGAATGCTTACAATGTTTTCTAGTTGAATTGAGAGCATTCACAGAGTGTATACCTCCTTCGTGTTAGTGAGGTCTGGTCTATTAGCACAGAGAATTTCTTTGGCTATATCAGCTACAGGAAAATTGTATGAGAAAAACATGGAAAAAAAGAATGCATTGATGAAGATGACCAAAAATGTTAATGTATTAAATTCTGCAAAACATCCTTGACTGAGAAGATCCAATTCTATTTAACAGCTTGATTGCTGACTGAGAGAAAACTTTTTTATTCTTGTGAACAAATGAGGAGGAGCAGTTTTACAACCAAAGCAGACAGACATTGCATTTGTTTCTGTCTGCTTGTAGTGACTAATTAAAGATTCTGTGGATCTTTTCCATAAAAAATGCAGTCAGCTCCAGGTACCTGTAGTTAAATTGATTTCTTAATTTTGGACAATAGACAAGGAGGAAAAAAAAATCATATTTCTGCTTGGGAAAAAGAAGCTAACAAGAAGGAATATAACCTGCAACCCTGGGAATTTCAAGAGATACTCAAATAAGCAAGAGCTGTTTGGCAGTGCTAGGCAGAAAATTGCTGGTCAGGAGACAAGAAAAGTTTAGTAACACTTTACTTCTAGAAATGGGATAAATTCACTAACATCTTAGAGGACAAGGAATATGGATTTTCATATATTGACTGAGCAGTAGCAAAACAATTCTGTTTCTTGCCTATTCAGACTGAAAGTCAAGTATATTGAGGTCTTTCAGCTGGCAGGTGTGTGTTTTTCCTAAATAGTACAGCTGATAAATACACCTCTGTTTCCACTTTCTGTTACGGGTTCATCATGATGTCCTGTTTAGTTCAATTTCAGTTAGCAAGATATGAATGCAGCAGGGATAAGAGGAGGGAGAAGGCTGGAGAGGAGGTGCAGGAGTACAGAAGTGAGAACCGGATATCAAACCGTTCATCCATGTGGTGTTCTTTATTGTTTGATGCATTTCTCTGGGTGATCTGGTAGGTTCAGATTCTGTAGAGTTTAGGCTTTTATTTAAAGGGAAAAATCAGAAATATTTCTGCTCTAGCCTAAAAGATAGAAACTTTTATTAAATGTAAACAGGTCCAGCCATCACTCTTTCTGAGTGAACACACCAACTAAAACAATGTCTCGAAACACAAAAATCCGTTCCCAACTCACCAAACAGTGAACTTTAAAGTCAGAGGAAGAATGAATTATGAGAAAGTGTGAGTAACTAGGACAACTCTACGTTCTGCAGGGGCAAATGGAGGAGAAAAAGACAGGGACTGAGGATCAGAGGCAGAAAATTCCCTTGGAGAATAACTGAGCACCAAAAAGTCACAAGGAACAACAAATCTGAATGGACAGAGTGCTAAATCACAACTAAGGTAGTGGCTGAGTACTGGCAGTGCTAACTACAGATCCCTGTGTTCCTTAGTGTTCATGACCCTACAGGGCCCAACATCAGCTGTTTGACATGTCAGGCATTTCGCTTCCTTGTATCAGGTAAACAAGTGCTGTGCTATCATCTCTTGCTGGGGCAAAGTTGAACCCTCACAAATCTTTTGAGTAGGGGTAAGAGTGTGCAGTCAAATGAAGAAGTAAACCTGCTGTGTGCCCTTGTTCTTTTGCTTTTGTTTCTGTCCCCGTGGAAATTGGCAAGGCTGGTTATTTTTTCCTTCCTGAAGCTCCTTTCTATGTTTACGGACATGAGGACCAGCACAGAAGCTACCACAAACACATGGCAAATTCAGGGCATGTTAAAGAGCCTGAGTGAGCTCTGACCAGCAACATCCTGGTAGCTGTGAGGAGTCAGTGGGAGCCACCAGGGCCAGTCACTGTATATCGTGCTCGAAGGTGGGTGCGAATCCTTTGGAAGGCAGCACTCTCAGCATAATCTCTATACAGTCTGCACACAGCCCTAAGTTCCAAGTGCTGTAATTCAACACCTACTCCAAAGGGGAGGATATTTAAAATCACATAGTTAAACCAGATAAATGAATACTAGGGGTTTTTTTTGTTTGTTTGTTTTTTATTTATTTTTTTTTATTAGCATTCTGTTTTGGAGCCGTTAGTGTTCATGTGGGTCATATGTACAAGCTCTTGCCCATATCCACCAGGGTTAGAAAATGTCTTACAAAGTAAAGTGAAAGCTGAGATTCTAATTATATAATTCCAGGAGCTGAGGCTTCAATAAAAACACAGGTGTTATAGAGCTTGTGTGATTCAAATATCTGTAAATCCAGGGAGGAATACATAATCCCTCTTCAATCTTCATTTTGAGGTGTTCTAACTCCATGTTTCCCCACCCTCAGAACCTTAAATGCTGGATCCAGCCCTAAGCCTGATTCCTTTACTCATTGCTTTGCCTCTTGCACTAACCCGGAATAGTAAGTTTCTTGCATAAACATCTCACTTGGGAGTTTGATTACATTACATTTACTCCTATTCCTTTATTGCAAGGATTAGGCCTCAGAAATGAAAAGAAAATCAAAGTAATGTGTCTTGGTTTGGACAGGTG
>VWPU01004306.1:0-31736 GCA_013398955.1 Callaeas wilsoni | reverse complement strand
CGGGGCGGGGGGGCGGCGGGGCTGCAGGGCCGGGGCCGCTGTGCGAGAGCGGCCCTCGCCCCGGCCCCGCTGCCCGCACACGCATGCACGGCAGCACCCGGCGCTTCCCCGCCCCGCAAGTTACTTGGGCGCTGCGGGCACCCCCTGCCCGGCGCAGGCAGCGGGGCCGCCTTGATTCCGTGGTGATCCCCCATCATCGCCCTGTGCGTACAAAGGAAACTCCGGCAGCATCCTCTGGTATTAGCCCTTAACCGTGCAGGTAAGCATGAAAATAATCAGCGGGATGCGAAAGGATTTTGTTCTGCGCTGAGTTTATTGTCTTTGGGTCTGAAATTCTGTACTGGGAACAGATTTAAGCACACCAACGGATGTAATTTGAACAGGCTTGAGTGCCCGTTTGCAAGGCTAAAGGACCGGAGGACAAGACCCAGAACGAGCAGATACTGCATGAAAAATGAGTGAAATCATGCTCCCACTAGTGTCGGTGGCAAAAGTCCCACTGTTCAGAGGCACTAGGCTGCCACCTTAGCAAACTGCTTCCAACTTCACATTTTCAAATGGTGTGAAATACATCTATAGTCAGACAGAAACAATTGCCTTTTTCAGTTTACAGTTTTTCCAGATTTATGCTATAAGCCCTATCCAATTGCAACAAAAACAGAACACAACAGTGCAAGCCACGAGGAGACCTCTGTGTTGTGTAGTTTGTGTTTCTATTTGATTTGACACGCTTCAGGGAGAAAATAAATGCAAATCCCGCATTGCACAAAGCTTATCTGAATATTCAATAAAACACATTTTCAAACCAGGACAAAATACAAAAGTTATTACTTTGCAAGTTTTTCATCTTAGTCAATCAAGCTTTCATGCCTTCAGACCACAGAGGGTGTAAGCAGGACATCCAAGACTGCTCTGGTGCAATCTCTTCACAATTCTTCCAGAGAGCACCAAAACCATGAACAGACAGAAGGTACCCCAGGAGGTATTACCTCAGCCCCTGGAAAATGCCAGCTATAAAAGAAAGCTGGATTTACTGAGAAGTCAGTCAACTGGCAGCCAGTGAAGGACTCAGCACACAGGTCTCCCACACAACAACTTTTCCCTAATGAGCAGATATGTCCTGCATGAGCAGCTGTTTCAGGATGGGTTATGGCACCCCATCCAGGAAAACTGCTTTAGAGGTTTCCGGGTATCCATGAGGGACTTGAAATCATGCAGATACTCAGTGGCCCAGGTGACATCCGCTTCCCTTTTTCTGTACTTGCCATTTAGGAGTACCCAACACTTACATTCCTGAGCAACATCAGCCCAGGCTGCCATCTGCGCAATTGATGGGAAGTATACTTCCTCCACTCTGCTGCTTGCTTAATTGCTAGTGTTGCTTCCCAAATCCTGTAATCATAATTCTGAACTTGCACAATCTCAGCCAAATGATTCTCATCCAGTTCTCCATCTTGCTCAGACAATGGACAGCCAATTAGTCTGCACTAAATATTTAGAGAAAATGAAGATACAGAACTGGCAAACTGAAACACTCACCTCGGCTCTCTCCTCACCAGTCTGGCTGGTTGTACAGCCAGGGAATCACATAGCTGCAGGACTGGGACCTCATAAAACCTAACAAGAGTCCCACAGTGATATGGCTCTATGGAATCACCCGTAGGGGCGTAGGACTGGTGATTTCATCCACAGCATACGTGCTTACTTTGTTTGTTTTTCACCCTTTGCAGGTGTCATTTTCCAGACATACCCGCAGCAGTGGGATAAGGAGGGTGCAGCTGTAAAGAGAATATACACTCCGAAAATTCCTGGGAATTCGTTTATTGTCTTCAACTTCTCTGGCTTTCAGCAGCTCCTCAAGAATGTGTTACAGCCTCTGCTTGGTGTCAACTGACTGGCTCAGTGAAGGTTTTCAATTCAGCTGTATTTCCACAATGGATACCTTATCACATCCTTCTTTCACACAGATTAACAATTTGTTCTGTGTAATATGCTTCCATTTTTCAGGAGTACCAACATAAAGAGTGTTAAAATAATTCCCTATAACAAATATTATTTTAAATATCTTTATTAAAGACACTCAATCTAGCCATTTTAACTTCTTTCATAAGGCTGTAAAATAAACCAGTATGAAATGTTAAAAAGAAACTCTTGTCATATTAGTGCTATTTAAAATGTAATTTTATTCCTCATTGTTTGCTATAAAGTTGATAGGAAATGAAAAACACTTCCACATAATTTTTCACAAAAGGAACAGTTTCCAACTAGTTCTAGGCTATGCTCTGAATGGTTATTTTAATATCACATACAAGCACTAAACAGCCCACTTTTTTATTTAAGGAATTTAAATTTTGCTTTGTAGGATTTCTGTAAGATTTCTTCTATATGCATATAAGGCTGAGCACTTATTGGGAAGAAGAAATGCAACTAGATTACCCTTAGAAATAAGGCCTGTTCCAAATAATTCAGGTCAGTAATGGAGGCAAGTGTGCAGAGGAGAAGGTCTAATAAATGATGGGAAGCCTATGAGGACACAAGTCTAGTGAAACTCCATAACGATTGTGCAGCTGAACATTTCTTGGAAGCAATTTCTGCTTCCAAGTATACAGAAGTATACAGACTTTGCAAGTGCGAACATGGAATGGGACAATGAAGTAGGATGCAAAAATCCTTCATTGTACCAGCAGCAGGGAAAATAGAAGAGAAAGGAATGGACCCAGGCCTTAGTACAAGCAGCAAAAGACCTGTTTGGTCTATGGAACCAGGGAATAAGTGGTATTAATCATGTAACCAACACATTTTGAAAAGATAGATCTATCCCTGTCCATTATTAACATGTCTATGAATTTAACCTAGAAATTGACACAATATAGTTACTTTCATCAACTGTGCCGCCACTCTGTGTTGTGAGTACAGCCCAGCAATTCTCTGTCCCAATTCTCCTGTTCAGCTGCCAGATAAACTGCGGTGCCTCACTTTGTCACTGGGTTGTTGTGCATCACTAGAGCATGGCCATGCACGTCCCTACAGAGGTGGACATCTTCCCATGTTGGATGAAATGACTTCATGGAAATAGCCAATATTTCAGTAAACACCCCTAAAAATGCCAAGTCTCAGTCAAAGCTCAAAGCAATATATGAAAAACACTTGAATTAGTCCCACAAAGTCCACCAAAGGATTAATTTATTTTTAGGCATTCCTGTCTGTGGAAGATTGCAGCCATGGTTTATGGTTCTCTAAAGAACCTTCTAGACTTACAAGGAATGTTAAGTCTTCAGGAAAGTCAGTGAAAAGGGCAATGCCATCTGAATGCCCTCTTTGCACCATATTGTCTTTCAGAACAATCAATCTCTCATCGTCGAGCAGAGCTGTCCCTAAGCAGAAGGTTACACCTGAGTGAACACAACACAAGCCTGGTTTTTAGTCAGAATAATTGACTGTTTTTGTAAGTGGTGAGAACACCACTTTTACAGTTTATTAATCTGATCATTACAGTTTTGCTTTTCTACCCAAGATTAGGTAATGCTGAGAATGTGTCTGTATCTCAGCTAAGACAGAGGAAACAAGTCATATATTTCTAATGTGCCAAAAAAGGATAGGTAATTTGATAGTTGCAGATCTAATTCCTTCTGAATGTCAGTTTCCACCGTAATTTCCTCTCAATTTAAAGGGTCACAGCTGTGTGCTTGCCTTCCTCGTGTCTTTCAGGAACATGGTGATACCTCCAAGCAAGGGCATGCACTATATGAAATCAGAATGACAGGAGGACACATTTTAGGTCCTCTGCGGCAGTCATCTGCTAGAGCATACTGGCTCTACTGTACCTGTAGTGGTCCCCTTCTCAGAATGCAGGTGAAGGTTGCAAACAGGGGAAACACCACTTCTTCTCTTCAGGGAGCAACCTGGTGTGCTCCTCTGCCCGGAAGCTCCTGCACAGCTCTCATCTCATTCTGTTACGCTGTTGCAGCTTGTGATCCTTCATTAACATTTCCTTTCTTTGCGTGGATGTAACTGAGATGGCAGTTTTCACAAAGGCAAAATAGTAGCACCAAGACCAAAACTAGAACACTCCGCTGAGAATGAGATACAATGTTTCAGAAATAACTTGGTACTGGCTGCTGCAAAGTGTCACAATCACTACTCTGTGCTTTTTCTTAATAACTCTAGCACAGGAGCTTTAAAAATGGTCAAAGAAAATACATCACTGGAAACATTTTCTCCGAAAAATCAGATCCTTTGAGAAGAATACCTTTTGAAATCATGTCAATTCCATGAAAATGTTTTAAGAAAGGCATACAAATGTTCTGACAGCTTCAAAGCATTCATTTTTTTTTTTTCAGAGCAAAACATTTTAATTTCTAAATCGCTATGGTTTCAATTTAAGTTAGTGTAGTGTTAGCATACAGTGTAACACAAATGAAAAGGTGCCGTCATTAAACATTTAAATCAGCTTCATTTTTCTTGCAGAAGAGTTGGGGATTTTTTTAAGGACTGCAAAATTTTCAGATTGCATTGCTAATTAGAACAAAGACAAATCTCAAAAATATTCATAAAAGTGAAATTTTATCCTCTGAACAGCTTATGTCCTCCTCATACTCATGGCAGGGCTAAAAGAGATATTAAGAAAAAGAAAAAAGAAAGAGCCAACCAAAAAAAAGGAACAAAAGTGTCTGGTTCAGATAACTTCTGAGAGTGTACTAAATTTCAGATATGAGAAGTCCACAGATCCAGGCCCATGCCTAAAGTTAATCTTGTGTTTCATTCAGGCCAACATAAAATTCTGTTTTCTACACAAGGATTTAAAGCACCAGAGAGAATAAATCCATTGGAAACTTGGTGAGATTAGGGCACCTGCCTCCCACAGGTTTCTTCATAAGTCTTGAATTTCAAGACAGAGTATTAAAATATAAAATAAATTGTGTCAGAGATCTTTTGGTACTATTTCATATTCAGTGAAGGAATCTGAACAGAATTAAATTTCTACTCAGCTACCTAGCACTGGGCTAAGTGTCAAGAAGCAGCAATTCTTTTCCTCAGGCCAGCCTGATAACAATGCCTTGCAGTTCACCAGACATTTTGTTGGAAATGAAATCTGCATCACGGTGGGGCTTTTTGTACAGCTAGAGCCACCACCATTCCCAGGCACGGAAGAGAGGACTAAGCACTTAACATCCTCAGCTGACGCCACCTCTATGGCTCCATACCTCCCCACAGCATCAGAGCACGCCTTTCATGGGTGCTAAGAAACACACACCTCTGACTCATCCCAGTGCTCAAGACTGTGTAGTCTGGCACGGCTGTTATGTATCATGGTGTACCAAAAGGAGAATGAAATAAAATCTTAAACCTTGGCTCACTGCCAGAAACCAGAAGAGAGATTGTTACGTGAATGGGACAGGATTTGTGAAAGGAATACTGGCTCCTTCCTATATTTTGAAACAAAACTAATCCCCCAAAATATCTGGCTCTAGAAAGTTAAAATTGAGTCCTACATGGCATTGGTGAGTTCCCTGGGAGAATCATGGTGTTGCTCCATTCAAAACTACCCCAAAAAATGTTCTAGGGATGTCACAGTGCTGACAATTGAGTCTTAACATTTGATAATATACTCTAACTTTGTTTAATTTACTAGGATAGATGTCATCATTGCAAGGCCTATGTGTTCCAAATTTAATTTTTGTGGAGCTGCACTAATCCAATGCAAATTATTTCCTTTGATTCTTACCAGTAATTATTATTTATTAATTCTGGTAAATCTGGTAATATTTCCCTATGTGCAAAAAACAACTAACCTACCAACAAATCCTCCAGCTCTAGATATATATGCATGAAAAAATACCTTTTAAATTCCACTTGTTACAAATGAATCTGTGCCTGAAACTGACATCTGGATTTTCCCCAACCTTTGATGAAGTCTGGATTCAAGTTTGAACTTTCATGAAGTCTGGACTTCTTTCAACAGGTTCTTTGAATTTGATTCTAGTTCTGCTTGACAGATAGAAGCAAGTCTCTAAATTAGTTAATCTTCTGTACACCAGTAAGATTCAATTGTAAAGTCAAATGGTGATACAAATGTCTTTTTTGATTTAAGGATGTTTCACGCATAAAAATGTAGCTGCATTTTAACCACAACAGTTATCTGCTTCCTAGTGAAATAAAGTCTAGCGTCATGTGGAGGTAAGGAATGGCAGTGGATGGGATGCTGGGAAATTGGGGTGGAGAACAGGACCTGCAGTCCCCCCTCTCCTCAGTCCTGCTTTAGGACCCAAACCCACCTTGCACTGGTAGGGAAAGATAGGTCCTTCTTCGGCTGTTCTCTTCAACAACTTGTCATGCAATCTGGCATGTGGAGAAAGCTGGAAGGCATTAAAAACTGACCTGAGAACAGAAATCCAGGCTTGGGGAATCTAGCATGTGCAGGGGAGCATGGGCTGTAAGCAGCTCACTGTGAAGCACTAGAAACTCCTTAGGTGCTAATAGCTTCTAAAAAGCTAATGGTTTAATAGGGCTGCAAGAGAAGAGCATGCTGGAAATTTTTTCAGGCAGGGTTTTGTATATCCTGATGGGAAGTGGAGGGGATGGAGAAGAGACCCATAATTTTCTTCTTAGGTATTTATTGGAATGAAAGCGGAACCGTAATTACTGAGGATTCTTTCATCATGGTGTTGATAACTTCACATGCCAAAGATTTCAGTGAGTGGTGACAACCTCCTTCCATATAGCAATGGACAGAACAGGGCTTCGGAGTCACGTTTATTTAACTTCATTAGTGCTGTTGTTGCAATAGTAACTGTAAACACCTAAAGAACCTCTAAGACGTAAAAAAAAATTAGTCCTTATTAAAAACATTATTTTGCTGACATATGGTTAAGGCTGCTCACTTGCTTCCATAAAGTTGATATCAGCATAATTCAAACTTCTGAGAAACCAGGAAATACAGAGGATAATAAAGCAATATTCAATTCCACCTTTATAGCAATGCTTAATATATGTGTAATCGAAATAATTCACCTTTTCAGTGAGTGACTTTCAGAGAACATAGTATGTAACCACTATAGCTCAGGCACCCCTTGTCTTTGGAAAAGTGGACTGTATTCAAAGTGACACTTCCTTTACATGCATGCTCTGACCCAATTTCCTAGAGAAAAACTCCATGATAATTACATTTTATCTTTTCCCCCGACTCACCATTTAGTCACACACGTATTATTAAGCCCACAGAATATTTTTCCTCCTTTACTTTGCACTTTTGGTCCCACTCACAGGAGTGATGAGCACTGTGCGGCTGAGGCCCCAACTGAAGGTATGGCCTCCCACTTTCCCTACTATTACAGTTTACTAAGTTTTATACAATTTGACACAGCAATAATCAACTCAGCAAATACTGCCAGTTCCCTGCTCCCATTCCCAGATCCCAGGAGGGAAAAATAAAGGTTGCTTGAATGTTGACCTAAACTCTGTATTCCCTGGCTTCCAAAAGTCTGAATTTTGCTGAAGCTGATATTTTATAAGAGCTCCAACTACCGCCAGGAAATACTAACTCTGCATTAATTGAGAGGTTTTGTCAGCCAGTGAAAAGGAAAGATGCTTTAAAGACCTGATATTCACTATTTCCTTGATTCTTAAAATATATTTGAGAGAGCATCTTTGCAATGTGCCTGTGATTCAGGATGAGAAAAAAATTCTAAAGAGTCCTAGTAAGGACTAGATGCATTGGTAGACTGGGTTGGGGTTTTTTCCTGTGTGGGGTATGGTAGTCTGGTTTTGAACACTTTTCTGCTGACTGACTTTCATACCAGGTGAATGGTGTTTACCACCATTTTGCTATTTTATTTATTGCTGTCATGAGTTCTGTTTTAAATGAGAGTCAGAAAACACTGAGCTGAGGATGAGCTGGCTTCTTTAGCAGGTATATACAATGAAACTAGCTTTTAGAAATGTATGTATAACTGTTTGAAGCCTAAAACACTGCACCAGTTTTCAACTGAGCTCAGCTTCTATCTCTTCAGAAAAAAAAAAGAAAAATGATAGTTATCACAAAATACTTGGTGGATCTTACTGGAACGTTTTACAGCTGGGTTTTCAGAAGTATTTGAATGAACTCTTTGTGTGGTACATGAACACCTTTTAAAACTGATCCAAGCTGTGTATGGATGAAAGATAGAGTGAAGCTGAAGTTTTGATCTAGGACTACAAATAACCTAATCCTTTAGTTCAAGCTCTGTCAAAACTCAGCCACAAACTCATTACTGAATTTTTCAGTTCTAGAGCTCTGTAACAGGATGGAAATGCTGTGGCAAAACAGTAATCCTGACAGAAGAGTAGAGAGGAAGCACCAGTGGTGTTCGTGGAAACAAGGGGATGCACACCTCTCACTCCTCCAATTCTCTGATGTAAACTTTTATACCACAGCTGTCTCTCAAAGGTAGCTGAAACCTTCTTGACTTTCCGTTTCCATAACATGAAAACTCGCCTTCCAGGATGGCTGGAAAACGCTGTGGCATCAAGGAAAAAATAAAAAGTTTTAAAGTCAATTCAAGCATTTGAAATTTTCAAAGAATAACATGAAGAAGTGTCTTCCATTGCAAAACTGGCATTATTGTGCCAACTTAAGAATGGTGAAACACCTCAGGAGGTGTTCATGAATATTCATGAATACTCAGGAGCACACCTGCCACCAAACTCACTGCTCCTTCCACCCATTAAACCCTCATCAGAAAATGGTGGTTGATGCTGGGCAATATCAAGAGTTCAAGGAGATAAAACTGATGTAGACTTCAGCTTACAGTAATAGATTTTGAAAAGAATTCAGCAGTGGCATGAGTCAGCTCAGTCACATCAGCTCCTGTGATATCTGAATTCGGTCAGTAAACGAATCCAAACAAAGCAAATCTCGCTTTAGAAATAAATTTTACATAGCTTTTGTGCAGTTGAGCAGTGCAAGGGAGGAAAAAAAGGTATTCAAGCACAGACAACTCTAACACTCTCCCTGAGGAAGATTTCTGTGGCAACCAGTGATTAAGTGTGATTGAAGTCATGCAAAGTATTTTCAGAGAGCTGTTTCTTCCCAGGTCAAAATGGGCTTGCTTTTGAATTCATAAATTCCTAAATGAAACTGGCCACCTCCTCACATGCTCCCGTGTGTGCCCCCTTCCTCTCCCAGAAATAAGTAATAGGATCATCTGTTCACTAGAATGACTGCCAAAATCCTGGGAGTAATGGTTGTAAATATTTTTAATGTCAAGCTGGTTGAGTTGTTCTAGAATTGTTTGTTGGCTTCAGACAAATCCCAGTTCCCTTAGTCACCATCCAACTATATGTTATCCTAGAAGCCAGTAGAAAATTCTTCTGCATATTTTCAGACAGGGAACTGCACTCTTCGAGTTATCCTCTAGCTGGACAAGATAAAGATGCTGCTGCTTCCCATGTGTGGGTGTCTAGTATCTATCTTACCGACCACAAGAAATCCAAAGAGACAGACATAGGGACATAAGCATTTGCAGAAATAACTGCACTTTATAAAGTCATCAGAAGAAAGTATTATAGGCCACCTTCTTCCCTAAGACAGCAACACTGCTGTGTTTATGAATTACCTTAATTTTGAACAACCTTACAGAGTACTCTGAAATCAGAGATAACATCAACACCTCAGGTCCTTTCCTGGCAGTAGGGCTGGATGCAGTTGTGTGGAAGTCAGCTTTGTGTATTTGCATGCAAAGGTGCTGCATTAACACACAGGCTGCTAGCTCCACTAATTTACTTCTCTTGCAGCCCCAGTGAATCAGTCCTGTTCACTAGGTTGTGCCTTTCTCACACGGTAATATGGAGTAACCAAAACACCTTCCATCTCCTTTGCATCACCTACACAAACACGGACTCACCCCCCAGACAGCTCCCACGTTTGGGACTTGATACACCCATCTTTTCCAAAGAGCATGGAAAAGGGTTAAGTGCTAAAAGCAGAACCAGCAGAAGAGTGCTTATGCTAATGGCAGCTTTTATGCAAGTGGCCTGCCACCTGTCTGACTGACTGCAGGATGCCAGCTTTTGCTCTGCTAGGGTATGCCTAGGAATATTTTAATGGGAAGTGGCCTGGTTTTTAAAAATCAATAATTAGAGGGGAAAAAATTTGTTTTAAAAAATGGAGCCATGTTACAGAATAGCCACGAAACTGGACAAAAGCATTTCCAAATGTGATTCAGTCTGTATCTGTGTGTTTTTCCTGCACATGCACAGCAAGCACTTTTTTGCAAGAATTGTATTTTTCTGCCATATTGTTTTTATTGAAAGGTTTCTTTTTCCTCAAAATCTGTGCTCTGAAGTCATAATTTCTAAAGTCCTAACTTAGTCTGGTTTCATTAAAAATTTTGGCCTCCATATTTTGAAAAAGAGGTGGAAAGCTGAACTTTAAAGTTTTAAATACTAGAAAAATTTTTAGCAGGTCCAGGGATGGAAGTCTGGGGCTGTATGCTCAGTTTCTGATTGTTGGAGTGGGCAGTGCTATTAGCCTCAAGATCAAAAGGCTTAAAAACATTGGCTTAATGCTCATACAAGGATTTGAGCAGGTTATTTTCTTTTCTTCTTCCTTCTCCACCCCTATGCTAGTACCAAATTACATACATTGCTTGAGATTTCCAACATTTCCCAATCTGGATTAATTTACATTTGGAGAGAGGGTGTGAATTAAACTGTTATAAAAGGCTTAGATGCAGTGCCAACTTGTTACTATGCTCTTTCAAGCATCAAATGCTTTTTCTATTAAGGAAGCTCTCAGAGAATTTCTTGCATCTGGAAATCTCTCTCACTGCAGAGCTTATTTATCAAATGCAAAATATGACATATACAAACAAAGGCATTCATAGTAACACATCTCCTGCTGCTGTTAGAGGTTCTGTCACACTATGGCCTACAGTAAGATACTACTGTCTTCAAGGAGATCTCAGTCTGAGAAAAACCTAGCTTCTGCACGGATGCAGAATGCAAGGGAAGAACCAGAAGCAACCAGGAGACAAGCAGAGGATAGAGTGCACACCAAACTGTTACAGCTGACACAGTCAGAACTCGCAGCCTTTGGCTTGAACTGCACCTGACAGCCCAAAGTGAGAAGTTGGGCCTGATAGCACTTCTTAATTCATTAAAAACCTAGGAGAGAATATGAAGCATGCCCTTATCTTCTGCTGGTCTTTTCCCTTGAATTTTCCAATATGTCAAGTACCTACAGACATACAATTCCATTTTCTGCCAAGGGACATGATATAAATCTTGTCCCTAGTTGGTTGCAAATATCGTGCTCATAGCACACCTGTTAATTACAACATTAAAGCGTGAGATGAGGCTGATTCAAATTTGGATATGTGTAAAGGATGGTCTCACTCTTGCTGTTATTGATATTTGTGTCAGAGCTAGGGTAGTTACTAAGGATTTTGCTAGCAAATTGCATTCAAGGTCCATGTAACTTCTCCCTTGCCAGCATCAGCCTCTGCCAACCTTTTTAAGCTCTGTAAAATTAATTCATGAATCACAAATTTCCCAGAGATTGCAATTTCCATCCTGAAGCATTATTGGCCAACACATCCTCAGGATGCTTTGGTATGTTCATCTACTTGTGATCTTTAGCCTGTCTTAACCTCACACTCACTGTCACCTGGGTAAGCGTCTTCTTCAACTGAGGGAATACGGGCAGGAGAGTAGAGCTGAGTATCTGGTTTCTTTCTAAT
Organism: Callaeas wilsoni; assembly: GCA_013398955.1. Classification (NCBI taxonomy): domain Eukaryota; kingdom Metazoa; phylum Chordata; class Aves; order Passeriformes; family Callaeidae; genus Callaeas; species Callaeas wilsoni. The sequence goes on along the minus strand of VWPU01004306.1, from coordinate 20,019 downwards.
GGGCCTGCAGAAGCAGAAGGGATTCAAAGCTTTGAGGGGAATTGTTGGTGAACTTTTTTTCTCCTTGATTCATCTTTTCCAATGAAGAGCTACAAGAGCCTTAGAGATTCTGCCTTCCCCCTTTACCAGATTTCTTTAGGGGTATGTGATGGGTTTTGTAGGGTAGCTACAGAGTACAGCTCTCCTCCCACATCACTACTAGCTGTCAGAGACAGCCCAAATGCTGCCAGCAAGGATCGTAGTTCTTCTTCCCACCAGTTCAATAGCTTGCTTACTTTTCTCTCTGATTCTCTACTGAATGTGGAGAGAATAATGCATCAGTTTATAACTCATCAAATGTGACCACTGGTTTTATGGTGCTTAACAGATGAGATAAATATGAACTGATGTGAACTGTAAAGTAAGGAAATTTCCAGGCAGCAGGTTTTAAACAATCAGAAAACAATCGCTTTAACATGGTGCTTAACGCTGTTATGACTTATAGCCACCAGTTGTAGCAGCAAAAATGGGCAAGTGTGCTTTAAAAAGATTGGAAAGATTTGTGAAGGATGATTCCACCCTTGGCTATTAAATATGATGATCCAAATGCAACCTCTGACTCAGGAAACTGTTCAACTTTGCCAAAAAGTGTTACAGTGTTCCAGGAGAAAAAAACCACTCTTCTGAGACAAATGTTCCCTAAGCATCGACCTCAGCCTCTGTTGATGTTAAGTTGCTGAGATAGCTGAACTCTGGTACGGCATAATGTTCTTATATTTTTCCTAAAAAATCTGCATTTGGCTAACACAGTGAATAATCTGTGTCATACAGGGGCTAATCTACAACACCTTGCACAGTTCTGATGAATTTACTACTCGCAACAAATACTGTGGCTGGATCCTATGCAATTAAATATATCTGTGGTTCTAATAATTCAGGGGTTACCCAGTACACAGTCTGTATTCATTCTTTGCCATGGTTCACCAAATAAAAATGAAAACTTGTAAACAATGGGAATGTGTCCACACTGTGCTGGCAATGCTTCTGAGTCTGCAACACAGAAGGCAGGCTGCAGAGAGAGAGAGAGAGAGAATGAGAAAACACTGGTGTGCTGCTGCACCTCCTGACGTAACCTACAATGGATCTGGCTATCCCTGTAGTCGTAAAACAGTCACTGAGAAAAAAACCCAAATCCTGAACTACTTTATCCAGCGATTGCATAACCTCCACAGCCACACTGCAGCTGAGGTGAGAATCTTGCAGATAGTTTGGAAAAACGTCTCAAACCCCAGCTTCTCCAGGCAGGAGACGGCATTCACTCCTGCTCAGCCTAACAGGCTCAGAGCTCTCCTGAAACACAGTGGTTAAATTTGGCACTCCAAACAGTCCCACCCAGGAGACTGCCCTGAAGCTTTTTACAGGGAAAGGATTTAATTAGAATGCAATTTTTGTGGTACAATGCAATATTCAGTACAACAGGACCACCAAAATGTATGCTTTGTGATTTGTGGTGCAGGTTTGCTTAGGCAACTTTTAAGATGATCCCTAGGTAGAGAAAGGGCAAAGGCACCAGAGGGGAGAAGAGACTTTGCTGAGCAGGTTTGAATGTCAGAAATGCACAGTTACGGCTTAGGATTTGTATCACAGTTGACAGATGCTGCAGCAGTCACATGACTAGAACATGACCTCATATTTCGGCTCTCTCCCCTCCTCCCCTAGTGATGAGGGCAGTACTGGCACTTAAATAAGCAGAAGGCATTTCCAGAAGGCTAGTTTGTAAGTTACTTAAAGGAGAAGCCTGAATTTTGGCACAGAGAGATACTTTGTGCAGACTATTAACAGCTGCTCAACAGTGGCGGTGAAGCAAAATTCTTTACCTCCACTTGGGAAGTGCACTACAGTTGTTGTTAGGGAAAAAAAATTGAATCCCAAATCCCATGGGCTTAGATCATCCCTTCCCAAGGAAAAATCTGCAGGAGGCACAGTAGAGGGAAGAAATGCCTCCATGACTCTTCACAGGTTTACCCTGCAGACAGTGGAGCTGCTGCAAGCTCTGATGTCCTCCAGGGATCTGTGAGACATGCTGCAGCCATGAGGAGCCCATCTCTGCCCTCATGCTGTCCCAGAAGCCACTCTGGATGCTCTGGCAGGGTGATTTCACAGGTGGATTGAACATCCAGGAAGAATATATAACTTTATGGAGATTTTCCAGGGGTACTGAGTGAACTCCTAAGTCCATCCACTCCTTTTTACATAGATTTTGGATTACGCAATTCCAAGAAGGGTCCTGGGAGGAAGGCACAGTGTGATACTCTCTCAACAGCTGAACACCACTTCAGCAGGAAGGGGAACCCCACCTTTTGCAAATTTCCAAAAGTGCAATTGGCTTCACAGGGGTAATTTTCTATCATAGCACTGTTACACAGGAACCAAAGTTGAGACTGGCTGAGAGGTAAAAGTTCTGAATTAAAATCCCAGCTTTGGCACTGACCCCCATTACAAATTATACCAATGGGAAGTGCAGAGATTTTTGTATGTTTTAGAGTATTCTCACTAATGCAGCTGCATTTTGCAGCTATTCATGGACTACAGACCTGAAACTTTTCCATACAGCTTCACAGTTTTCCAAAAGATAAAAAGTAAGAATTTTCTCTACAACTACTTGCCTCTAAGCCTTCTTTTCTTTAGTCTGGTGTTGGATTGAAATGTGGTACAATTATTCTCATCTATCACGAGCAGTGGTAATTCTTTGGAGCCATAAGAGCCCACTTAGCCTCATTAATGTTGACAGCACACCAGAGCTGGTTGGGATTTCTCTGCTTTTCATACACAGGGGGTTTCAGTCACGTTTGGGTTTCAGCTCCATGAAGGTCTTTGCTTGAAAAGTTCTGGCTGCATACAGCAGTGGTTATTTTGATTATCCCAGATGAAGCACGAGCGTTCCCAGAAGGACCGGCAGCGCAGTACCCTGCTGCTCGTGCCCTGCTTTGTTGCTAACATGTTAAAAGACTTTGCTGAAGATCTTAGTATAATTACTTCGTTTCTTAAACGAAAGAAAATTAAACCTGAAAAATTGAGGACAAGAAGAGGCGTGCGTGTTGTGTGTGTTATACGTGTGTTAGATATTACTACTTGACCATAAGCAAGGGTCTTCTAGGCCTTTGGAGTGCGCTTGGGTGGCCAAGCCTTCATCCCCAGCAAGCGCAGTGTCTGTGTTCCGTAGCGCTGGAGGCCAAGGATAGGGCAGGGACACCCGAGGGGCCGGGTTTTCCCTCAGGAAAACGAGCAGTGCCGGGGACAGCGCTCCCCTACCTCCCCTCTCCCGCCGCCCGCGGCCGCCATCTTTGCAGCCGCGCACGGCGCCATCTTGTGGCCCCTGAGGGCTGGGGGCGGGAGGGATACGACAGGCCGGCCCCTGGAGCGGCGCCGGCTGCGGACGCCGTTGTCCTTCTTGTTATGGAGAGAAACACAAGCATTTCAAAGTGTAACACAAGCATTTCAAAGTGTTGTAGGGCCCACTGATTGTCGGCACAGCGAGCGAGCAGCAGCAGTTTCAGTAGCCCACCTGTGATGCCTCCCCATGCTGGGTGGAGATGGGGAATTTCAGGTGTCGCAATGAGCCCCAGCTCCTTCCCAGCGTATCTGAAGGCACCTTCCCGGTGGACACCACATCAGCAGCAAAGAACTGCTGCTCACGCTACAACACACTGGTTGCCGAACATGTGAAAAACCACGGTGATAAATAGGCACCATTCCTGTTCACAGTGAGCCTGCACCCAACTCCTCCTAACTGAGAGCTGGAAAAACGGCTCTCGCCGTTTCACCGAGATTTAAGAACCTCAGGTGCCTTTCTTTCACGTAGTCTGGCCTGTGATAAGGTGTTTTCTGGTAAAATGTTGAATTGGAAGCAAATATTTGAGAAAAAGAGCCTGTTGACCAGCTCCATCATTCCTCAAATGCAAGTGGGAGTTGGCAGTGTCACCCTGATGCTGGTGGAGCAAACTGTCTTACCTGGGGTTGGAATGGGCTTCCCTCTCTGGCATGCACAGAGCACCTCAGGAAACGCTGGACAGAAAGCTCGTGCATCTTTTGAGGCCTTCAATAGCCTTTGGAGCTGGATTTGAACTGAATGAGATTGCCTGGAGTAGGATAGAAAGCAAAGTGGGATCGGTCACGGTTTTAGGTATTGACCTGTTTGTCACAGCATCATCCTTTGGGGAGTCTCATTTTATCTGTCTTCTTGCTAAAGCTTTCCAAAAAGAGTTACTCAAGCCTTTTTACAATCTGCTGTCCTATGTCATTGAATGAAAACTTTTCAGAGACAGCGTATATTCATTATGTTACAACCATTGATCAAAATATCTAGGTTTCTACAGGTTTATGCCATACACTTAGGTGCCAGCAAACATTTGAACATCTAGCTCTTAGTGTTTATCTCTTTTTTTTTTCCCGCTTTATTTTGTTAGCACTGGTAAATTAAGTAGATATCGAACTATTGTTGCTATTTAGTAAAATGCCGATAGGGTGAAAACAACAAGCAATCTTTCACATATTCTGTGGCATTCATTTGACATTTTAACCACTTAAAAGTAGTTAAAAATCACTTCTAGGAGGTAAAGCAGTACAAGGTCCATATGTGAGCCCCACCTAAGCCATGAACATTCAGGAGTGAAGAGAGCTTATTTCCACAAGGTTCTACTAAGCCTACATAGCCTGAGTGTAGGCCATCCTTGGTTTGTATCATGTATACACCAGACCCTCCCTAACCAGTCTAGGAAAGAAATTTATTCTATTGGTGAGGGGCCTCAGGATATGCCCCCTTATATATGTTGTGTGTCACTGTAACTTAATAATAAATAATAAAACTGAAATTTTATTCTGGGGGTAAATTAAATGACAGTATTGTTGACAATTTGTCTAGGGCTTTACAATTTTCTCTTTTGACTTGAACTGAGATGTAAATTAAGCTTCAAACTCTGCTTTTCTGCTCACAATCTGCCTAATCAAAGAAGGAGATCCTCCTGAACATTTCAATGCCCAAGTTGCTGGTAGGAGTCCCTGATAGATTTCTCTTTTAAATTTAGCATAGCCCAGAATAGTAACTCTTACATAACATATACAGAGCAAATATGGGACTTGCTATGATTTCAGTGAGAGACTGCAGATTTCCTGCTGAATAACTAAGGCAGACAGCATTGGAGTCATGCCTCAAATACAAATCTTGAGCAAATAAGCTTATTCTTACCAAGCAAGGGATAATGTTTCTTGTAGGTATCAGAATAGAGTTGACAACAAAATGGGCTGTGACAGATCACAGCTCCTCTCATGTGTCTGTGCATGGCATTGTGGCTTCTGATTACCTCAAAACTTGCAGATGCATTGGACTCCCTGTTCCTGGGCTAAAGAGAGACTGCAGGGCAAGAATTTGCACTCCATTGTCCACAGGCCACTGGAGCTACTCAGGAATGGGAGTTCTTAGACAAATAAGATCTCTGTATTCACAGCTAGTTGACTATCTGTGGAGCATATCGTCCTCCATGCAGCCCGTGTCTCAGATGGGAGGTCTTGAAGGAGGAAGGGACGGGAACTAAACCTTTCTGGCATGGTATGTTTGGTAGGCCATCCAGGAAAAGAAATGAAATAGAGCTTCAATCAATTTTCACCTCCTCCTGCCTTTTGTTTTCCACAGCTTAACACCTCCCCGAACAGTGAATCGCAGAGCAATTGCAGAGCTGGCACATTATGTGTGCGTGTGTCACAGCTGGAGCTTGATCCCTGCCGTGTTCCAGCGGTGAATCTGTGAAATACTGCATCCTCAGAGTGCTCTCTGGCTCTTCAGGCTGACAGCCTTTGAGGACTGTAGCTGACCGAGCTGGGTACGAGCCAGCTGTTCCAGTAGGCAGGACACCAGGATGCTGCAGCATCCCGGAGCCACTCCAGCACTGTTATAGGGGAGGATGCAGCAAGGACCTTCACTGTACTTAGGAAGAGGGTAGTAGTCACGTGGACTCTTGAACAAGGTTTCATTTCACTGGGATCTACAGATGCAGAGTCCTAGTATTGCTGGCACCTTGCATATAAAGTACAGGCTGGACAGAATTTGTCCCTGTGTAATTTGACAAGATTATTTACACAGAGGAATTTGCTTAGCTAAGAAACCTGATGGAAACATAGACATGTAAAATAAGCAATTACCCCCATACTCATAGGCTTATGGAGCTCAATCATGTTGACCTATAGTCCCTGCCATTTCCTGGATTGCTTTATAGATAAAAAACCTAACAGGAAAGGCATTAAGTCATTATTAGATTAGCCTTGATTTTGCCTTGAGAATTTTTGATCTGATAAGAAGTATCCCCCCAGCTGATTTGGTAAGGTACCCTTTTCTTGTCAGTATAAATGATGGTGCAGACAAGGCAGTGGAGTCTGAAAACCAGTTCATTACACAGAGGAAATGTATCAGTTTCCTTAGAAGGATGATATTGCACCAGTTTAACTGTGTATTCCCTTTAAACCTTGCTGATCCTGGTGACGTTTCCCTCAGACTAGTACAGAGTATGTACATCCACACACTGCTGCACTGGTTGAGCTAAAGAAGTGTGATGCAATATTTTTTAGCTAAATCATTACAACTCTTCTATGAATATTTAGGTGTGACATTTATCTGTCCCTCAGACTGACAGCAATTAACTGATACTGCTTTCTTGTGTCAGGAACTAGTCTGTGACTGTTTTCTATGCTGATAGAAAAGGCTGGGGATTTAACATGTGTGATGTTTTCCCTCCTGCTTGCTTCCCCACAGAATTTAAGTTTTCTGGACCCATAGAAGTAGAAGGCTGCAGTGACTGGAAGGGTAGCTTGAATGCCCCATATTGTCATTCATAGCCATGAGTATGCTTTTTCTGCTCCCACAGAGTCCCAGGAGTCCCAGACCTTCTAGATTCTGTGCCTTTATTCAGTGTCATGATTGCTGGTCAAAATACAATTTCCATAAGGAGTTAAAAAAAAAAATCAGAGGAGCTTGCCTTTGGTGTGCAAAGATTGGCAATAAACCCCATGGTAAGGTGGGAAGGAAGACTCAAAAAAACTACAAGCGAGCAATCTAGTGTTATGAATATCTGAAACTCTTACTACAATTTGTGCATGAATCTGCATGTTTTTAACAGTGAAGGATAGTTGGGTATACTGAATTCCCTCTTGTTCATAGTCTCTGTGACAAGAAAGGATATCTTCCTAGAAGCCTGACTACTTTTCAGCAGAGAGCTCTGGACTTTAAATAGGAATTCCTGGGTTACTTTGGTCAGTCCTCTGGAAGAAGTCAGACTAGAGCATCATAATTGATATATATGAGCTTCAACTCTTTGAAACTGAGACTTTGTTTCAATAACACAGGGTAACAGTGCTATTGACCTTAAAGAGAGTTTAATCTCCTCTGTTCACGGAAGACTGCTGTACATCTGCTGGCAGGCAGGCTCCAGCAGAAACTCCATCATGCCAGTATCTAGCAGCTTGGGTCTTATTTTGGAAAACTGTAGAAAGCCAATGATTTAGGATATAAATCAGCAATATACTGTATAATCCCAATTTAGAGGTTTAATTTAAAATAAAGAGAACTTGATTAAGAGGGTTAGATTAGAAGCAGGACTCAAAAGTAGTCGTGTGGAAGACATTTAAATAATACAAATACCTTTTATGAGACACACTACAGAATTCAATAAATATTTAAATAAAATACTTATGTTGAGGGTTTTGCCAGAAAACCCTTGGAGAAATCTTGGTTTAATCAGGTTCTTGCTGGTGCTATAAATCTGCCTTTAAGAAGAGTTTCAGTTCTCTCACATGTCCTGGCAGGGGCCAGATAAACACCTTGGGGTACTCCTGCTGTGTTAAGGTCACCTTTATGCAGAGATACATCACAATGCTCTACTTAGCAGCATCAGAACAGGACTTAAATGATGCATAAATCTTGAGCTCTTCAGGAGTTATTTTCACGTTCTCTGTATGAGAAGAAAAGCAAGTAGTTCCTTTAATCCTGTGTGGCTTCTGTATTAAAATAATCCTTGATACTAATCCCTGGCTATCTGGATTTAAACTGACATATATCCTACAGCTTCAAATACCAGAACATCTGAGTTACCAATGTGCCCTTTAACTCAGAGCATTTATGTACTTAATCACACCAAAGGACAGAAAAGTCATTATATTCCCAGTGTTTCCCTAATACTGCACTGGATTCCTTCAAAAAACCCAGGCAGTTTTCCTGACATTATTTCCTTTTGCTGCAGTGTTTTCAGTGTTCCCCACTGTGACTTTAAAAAACATGATGAGCAAGGTAAATGTTGCAGAGCAGCACATCAAGGTTGTGTTGGCATCTCGTGTAAATGCAACTACACAATTTACAAACTGGAGTTTGCACTGGAGTTTCACAAAAGGCAGGTGGCTTCACTTGTATGTGAGCAGATTTTCTCCCTGACAGAAACATCAGGATTCCTCGACCCTCATCCTAACACAAGTGTCAAACTTGACCAAAAATAAATATTAGTAAATTATAAGGCATCCATATTTCTGAGTTTTATGAGTATATATGTGATGCTAAAGCAGTGGTAACTACAATGCTCCTGTAGTGGTAACTTCAGCAATGTCACTTCCTAGATGTACTGTGCACATTATATAACATAAATAGGCTGCCAACTTGTACCTCCTTGTGTCCCTGAAAGTGCAGAGGTACTTCATAAGATGCTGCTGCTCTGCAGCAGTTCACTTTGTTCTCTACCTTGTCTTTGTGTCCATGCCTTCCTTTCCATCTTCTGTTTCTCACTCCCATGTGTTGATGGGCGCGTAAGTGGTTAACAGTGAATGTCCTGCCACACTCACTCGAGGGCAGGGTCACTCTTGGGGTTGCCCACGATAAAGAAGTTACATGTGCTAGAGCCACACGTGATTTACGCTTCTTGCTCCCCCCTGCCTGTATCACAGCAGGGTGTCGTGTCAGCCAAACTCTGTCAGTCAGCAGGAACAGGGGGAAAAAACTCTTTCTTCTCTCTCTAAAGTTTCTGCTTCATAAGCTCTTTGGGGCAAGGACTCCCTGACTGTGAGGAAGTGGCCTTGATTTCTCAGGCATCTTTAGACACTAAGAAGAGCAACTACTGAACATCAGCAACTTCACAGATATGGGCAGCCAGAGGCAGCCAGAGATCACCTCACATGGCAGGTATGAAACCTGTCCTCTAGTGTAAAAATCCTTGGCAGGAGGCAGCTGACAATGAAGAATCCCAGGAAATTAAGTCAAACCATAATGCTTTTTTGGAGATGGATACCAGCACTACATATGCTCTGATGCTAGAGAATCAGCAAATGAACAGCGAAGAAGATTTCGACATGCATGAAAATATTGGCATGACCTCTGCTGGCAGAGGAAAGTTCTTAACAGATTTTAATGCTCAGAGTAATGAAACTTCCGCTGCAAAGCACTCTCTGCAATGAGGCTTCTCACTAACTCATGCTAACCAAGAGGATAAAGCATCTGTTTCTGAAATCTCTCATCCTCTTCAGGTTACTGAAGAACCTCAGGCACAGATTTTAAAACCTGATCTAGAGATACCACATCAAGCCAAAATCACATCAATACCACTATCTACTTTCCCATCTAATCTACAGCAACTACTGTTAGTAACAGTGAAAAGTGTCTCTGAAGGCAAGCTACAGAAACATGATCTGTAATTTATGTACGGCCATTAATAAAGATGGAAGAGAGTTCCAGCTCCTTTTCACACAATTTTCCAAAGATACTACTTTTCCAAGAAAGTATCTACACCTCAATCAAAGAAAAATTGCAACAGCTTTTGAAATGCCAGGATCATCTCCTTGCTCTTGTGACAAGGCATGGAGTAGGGAGTCACTAGGACACTGACAGGAGAATTGGGCATTCATGTCTTCACAAGCAACTCGATCCAAAGAAACCTATCAGGTTCTGGAAGAATGGATGTGGGGGTCTTTACAAAAATGAAGCTGTGCAAGTTTGTTGCAGTACTGAGCACGGGCTGAACTTCTGAACTTTAGGAGGAAAATGTACAGCCCTAAGAGACTTAGGAATATTAACTTCTCTGCCCAGGGTAGCTTAAAACAAATTTTAATGGTCGTGCAATGTGTGATGAGGGCGAATACATATTAAAGGGAGAATATGTAGTAGGTGGCTGTACCTTCCTAGTATCTCAACCAATGGGGAAAGGAGGACGGCAACATGCAGTTAGGAATTTGGGATAAAAGGAAGCTGCATCCACCAAAAACTCAAAAGAGACCCCATGGGGGTATGGCCTAGTGGCCTCTCTCCCTTTATTTGAATAAAGTTGATTCTTGCAGGGCTCCTTTGTCTCCTTTGTGGACACTGGCCTTTCACAGCATGATTTTCCACACAACACCATCTCCCACATAGTTAATATTTCTTTTCCAGTGACTAGAAAATGCAGCTGCTAAAGCCTACTCTGATGCCTAAAAGGATCTGATTACTTTGAGCACTGCCTGGCTGAGGAACTCCTGGTCCTTGATAGTGAGCACTCACATAATCACATGAAAAAAGAGATGCACATTTCTTCCAAAGGTGTTTTTTTGACAATTTTCATTTGTTTTGTTTGCAATTCAAGGATTGTTTTGTTTTGGAATAACAGAAACCTTTGAAAGGATTCAAAACACAGCATGTTTGGAGAAAATGCCATTCTTTTGAGACAGGAGAGGGTTTTTCTAATAGATGCTCATTCTCATCTAATTCTTACTTTAGTGACTGGCAGCAATTGAGACCCTCAAAGTAACCAAATTTCTTTCCTTGGTAAAATTGTAGTAGGTAACTTTACATTTGAAAGCTATAAGCCAGGGGGGAAAAACCCCAGACAACAAAACCATGAAAATCAAGGACAGTCTGTTACTGTGCCAATTTCAAGAGTGTCCTTTGGGATATACTAGCTCATGATATGTCCAGTGAATATCTATATGTAAGGTAGAAAGTGACTGATCTCTAAGACTATACTTCTTGTCCTCAGGAATTTCTGGTTCAATACTCATGTAGTGAATGAGTAAAAGCTAAGGAATGTTTCTCCATTGCCTCTTCAAAGGTGAAGGCTTGGAAGTTAAAAGTTTTAAACTGTCTCTAAACAAAACTTTAGAAATTGCTTTATTTTAGAAATGAGGCATCATGTTTGAAAGTCATTAAACCAGCTTGTAGTTGATACTTCTGTCAAGCAAGCAGTCCACTTTTTGATACATCAGGCAAACTTTGCCTGGATACTGAGCCAGCCAAAGAACTTCAAGAGAGCAAAGATGAAGTTCTCTACAGACGTGCTGTTGCTATGAGGTGGACGTGATGTTGCCACTCTCAAAACTCTCTGTAAGCAAGTGCCTAACCTGTCACAGGGGCTTGCAAAATCTACAAAGTGTCGGAACCTCTGCTGCCTGTGCTGTCTTTCACTGTTCTGGCTGCTCCTATGAGGCTGTTCATGCCCCACTCTTACTCAGGACTGCACCCACCACATGTTTAGTGCTACAAAATCACTGATTTCCCCACCTGTGCTAAATATTCAAAAATCATTACTCAGATTCTAGCATCATGATTGGCTTAAAACTCATGAGATTTTTCTTTTTAAGGTTATAAGAGCCTTAGAGCTTTTTTAATTGTCATCTGGCTTCTGGGCTTCTTGTTCTGGAGTTTTCATAACTATGAGAGCTGGAAACTTGAAAAGAAAGTGTTACTGTGTAATCGCCTGACTGGTGGCTGTGACTTACAATAGAATCTTTAAGAGCCAGCAGTACCGGTTTTGATTTGTATATCCAGTTTTCACTGTGGAAAAAAAAAAAGAAAAAAGGAAATTGAAGAAATTTGGCTTCTATAGCCTAGCGCTGAAGTGGGACCTAAAGGGTCTTACACTGTTACTCAGTTTGTGCACTGCAGGCATGGGAGGAAAATTGTCTAGTTACCTTTGGGGTCACACTCTGGAGTCCTGGAGGGGCCCTAACAATGCTTAGTGTGAGCTGGAGCCTCCCCAGGTCATTTGTGTTGTCCCTCTTAAAGTGCTGTGAAGCAGAGACTACCCAGAGTTTAGCGACTACCAGATGGGCTCCTGAACTTCCCTGAATGCCAGAGCATCCTGAACTAGTTCTTCATAGCCCAGGGGCACCCTTGGAGCAGAAAGTACTCTCAGCAGATTACTTACCTCTGTGTGATAATGCCAAAACAGATTTCGAGGCAGGAAATGCCCAAGTAAAATCTGCAGTGTTCTTAGATGAGATGGTTGAAATGTGCTAATTGTTTTGCATTTTCTTTTTTTAAAATGTATTTTCTTAAACAAGTTCCTTTTTGAAATGGAATTAGAAAATTTAGAATGAAAAGGTTTCCTGAAAGCCAGAAAATTATGATGAGGGAAAACCCACTTCATTTAAAAAAACCTTTATTTTAAATTTTGCACACAAGTGCTCAGATGTCTTAGCCCATATACACATTTCACACATACACATGCACAAAACCTATAGTTAAAGTGATTTAACCTTTTGTTAAGAAAAAATGTGGTGATCCAAAAACCATACTGTTATCTTACTGTATTTTGAGACAAATGAGCTATGAGTTGGCTTCTGTTTTAGAAATGAACATATGTGGATGCTACATCTAAATGACCTGATAAAGGTTCATATAAGGAGCCCATGTATCCTAAGAGTGAAGGCTCAGGGGCCTGCCTGTTAGTTTTCTTACATTACAGTTTTCACCATTGGCTGCTGCTGTGAGGCAACTGCAGAAAAATACACCACGCAAGGTTTGGGGTTGCTGTTCTAGAGCAACAGGAGGTGCTGAGTCGTTTTGGTCTGGTTTGAGAGCAGTGATGCAGGGCAGTAGTATCTAAGGCACAGGTTAGCCCCCAAACTTTTGAAATAGCCTGGAAGAGTGTTCCTCCTGGGAAGGCCCTGCCCTGCCCTGCCCTGCCCTACCCTGTGAGGCCAGAACATGTTCCCTGGATGGAGGATTCCTTACTCCTCTCAGCCACAGGGCTTGTTTTTGCCCTCACTCCAGAGCACTGTCTAGCAATTAAAGGGAAACAGCACTCTGGAAAGGGTGAGCCACAGTCATAAAAATTATATTGTGAGACTACTCCAGGTGGAAAATATTTATATCCATGAATATTAGGTAACAGGGGAATCTGTGCTGCCTAATTCCTAAGTCTGAGGTTCTGCTTTGCAGTGAGCAAGTTTTAAGGTGGAAAAAGAAGGAAGGATTTCTTACAGATTTTTTGTCGAGTGTGTGAATAAGGACATTTTAAGATACATTAATCTAGTCATTCTTTTTTCAGTTGTACTGGGGACCTTGAGATCCATGACACAAGGGGTTATCTCTTAAACTCAAGGACTCACAAAATGACACAACCAAGGCCACTGCTGTACATTAAGATATGCACTATAAGGTACAGTTCAATACATTTATCATCAATGTGGCTTGCTGCTATTTACCATCCAAAAAATGCTGGAATTGAGACTCTTTGGTTCTTCCCGTGCTGGTAAATAAGCTCCATCTACTGGTTGTTGTGCATGACAAAGGGTTAGGACTTGAAGACATTATTCATTTATGTAATACTTGCCTTAAGACAGTCCTCAGTCATCGGTGGGATTGTTAGAGTTGTCTTCTTTTAGATTCACTACCGTCAAGCACCTAAACTTTTGCTTTTGGAATTCTGAGGGACAGCATAGAAAATGGGTGCACAGATTTTCTGGCCAAACTAGGCCAGAATGTTTTCCTAAGGCAAAGGAGGAGATGAATGTGCACGAGATGACAGTGCATGCAGACATGCCTGGATTAGAGTCCTAGGATTAGCAGGCTTAATTCCTTGCAGTAATGACACAGAGGTCCTGGAGTGCTCCTGACTTGCCCTAGAAAGATGGTGGCTGGGAGCATGGTGGCTGGGTCCCTTTCAGTATTTCCACACTCAAACAATTTGGATTCATACCACTCCTAGCATTTCTGTTGCAGTTGTCTACAACAGTACTACAACAGTAAAGAAATAATTTTCCCAGGCCATTAAAATTTCTGAAGTCTTGAAGGTATTTCTTCATTTTGTATCAAATGAAACCATGAACGTTCCAGAAAGCAAGCATTTATTTTTTTTTAATAGCATGCTTAGAGTTTCCAATTTTGCATGCATTTGAGCTTGACCTAGACAATCAAAGGGAAAACAGACCATTAGGATGCAGGTGCTGATGAACCAAATCCCCTGTTGCAATATTGCAATATTAATGGGACAGGACAAGTATGTTCCAGGCGGATCTGGTAAGTCTAGGCATGGTAGCCAAAGTACTCACTTGGCTTACAAGAGAGCTTTGTGAAAGATTACATCCTGAGTCCAGAAGGCCAGAATCTCATGAGTCTCAAACTTCTAGAAGACCACTCTTGTCAGCTAGCTGTAAGGCCAGATTTCTTCTGCCTTTCTCAATGCCATATTTACTATCTGATTCACAACAGAAGTTGCTACAGAAGGAGAAGCTCCAATCCTAGAATCATCTATTGCCTGTGGATTAGGACACTCACCTAAGAGATGGAAGACACAACTTGTCCCTTCTCTAAATCAGGCTGTTTCCCCATCTCTCAGGTGAGGTCCCTGTTACTGGATTACTGCTTACTACAAGGCTTTCTGCTGAACTGTGAAGAGGCATCACTTGCCTTTTTCTTCTGAGACCTCATGCCTGAATAACTTGTATGCAGAAGCATACCTTTGGTATAGAGATAGATATTTAATGCCTTGGGGGGTTCCCATTTTCTTCTGCTTCCTGTCAGCTACTTTCAGCTAAGTCATGAGACTTTTAATGTATTTTTAATGTATTTTAATGTTAACTACATTTCTGCCTTTATAAAAATGTTTACATTTCATAGTTGAAAAGAGAAGCACGTAAGCTTCTCCCTGTTTAGATAGAGTCTGAATGAGTCAACAGTGTAAGACTGAGTTAATGACTAATGTCACCAAGACACAGGATCCTTAAGAAATAGCTGTTGCCAGTTTTAAGTCACAGTTTAACATGGCCCTTGTGTCTGAAAACATTGTGTGATCCTTTAAAACTTTTGGCTTCAGTTTTTGTGTCTGTTGTTATTAGTAAACATTCCTTCTTTAATAAAACACTTTGGGACATTATTGCTCTTACAGAGGAAGTGCTTAGGCATCAATAACAGTACTCTCTGGACAGTTAAAAAGCACAATTTTCACCTGTGATTAAATGGGCTTTAATTTACATCAATGAGCACTTTTACTTGATAGCTCAGTTCTCATGGTTTCTCTTTGCATCTAATGGCAGTGTGGAGATAATGAAAAACCAAGGGCAGCTGCACCACTGTTTTGTTGCGTTGCTGTTCCCCACCTATAAGTCTCTGATACCATCTTTCTCCTAAAGCTTTGAGATGCTCTTATCCCTCTGACCACTAAAAAAGGGTACAGCCCTGACAGTCCATAAAAAGCAAGTAAGTAACCAGTAGTGCCTCTTCTTCCTTCCCATTGCCACCACTTAGAGAACAGGGCACTGAACTGCCTGCCAGTCCTCAGTGTATCAGCACCGAAAACCTGAGATGATGCTTGGCAAGTCCTCACTGGAGCTTGAGGCTTGCACAGGGGAGCCAAAGCAGGGCCATTTGCCCCCTCTGCTTGCTCAGTTTTCCTCACAAAGGGAAGAGAAAATGGAAGTTTCCACTGCTAAAGGGTATAGCTATGGTCATTCCAGCCCCATGTCAATACTGAAGAAACAGACGCATAAATTGTGCTCTTTTCTGCTTCAGTGTACACTCACGACTAGAAATCATCAGCTCAAAGGTTAATGTGAAGATGCTCTTTTCCTTATTACCATTTTACCTTGTTGTCTGGGTTCTTATCACAGTCCAACACTTACTCTTCTTTCTGTAGAGACATTCAGGCAGAGCAGGTGGTTATGAACAGACAAATTGTGATGACTGTAGCTTTGCCCTAATGCTACTCTGCCTAGAGAATACTTTGAAAGTGGGACTATTGGCCAAGACCAGGTAATTTAGAATAGTCACCAGGTAATTTAGAATAGTCATCCTAATACAGTGAGATTGAATATGCAGGAAACTGGAAGACAGAAGAAGGCAAGCTCTTGAAATTGAAACAACAGCAAAACAGATCCACAGCTTTTCAGATTTCTTGAGTAAAAAACCCAATTCCACCAATGAGGGAGACGCATGCCTTTTAGTTTCTGTGGAAAGATTTCACTACAGACATTCTGAGTTCCTGCATCTCTCCATAAGTGCCATATTCCCGTGTCTCATCTTTTTCACACATGTACTTCCTTTGTGACATGAAGAATCTGCTCAGCTTCATGTTTTTCTCTCTTGCCTCTTCCCTCCTAAGAGGGAGGCTGCCACTTACTGTCTGTATACTCCAAACCCCATCTCCTTCTCTCAGAACAAGGTACCTTTTCCTTCTCGTAGTACAATGGTCAAAAGACTTCCCTTGGTCAAAATGTGCTCCTTTGAGTTCCTTGAACTCTTAACATCCTTGTTTTCAAAAGCCACTTCCTGCTCTTTGTTCCTTCTTTTTTTTTTCTGGGATTTTTCCATGACACATCTCCAGCTCTTCCAGACCACTGGGTGCAAGGGTAGTCATACATTTCTGCTAAGACAGTTCTTCAGTCCTTTTTAAAGGGAAGACTATTAATGGCAGTGACTCACTTAGACATTTTTCCCTTTTCAGGAAGTTGTATGACACCAGCTGTGGTAGAAAATTGCTGATTCACTACAGTATTAACCTTTCCACAGTACAGCAATTTTATAGCTTTATCCAGCATTCATAAATTTGAAATAAATAGGTTTTCCTACCTGTCATTCTTAGTTATTTAGGACAAGCTTTGGCCTCACATGGGTTTATAGAATTGTTTTATGCAGGCCTAAATACAAATATGACTACTGCCTACAAATGTGGGGAAATTATATGTTTGTGCCAAAATGTGAAGCCTAGAACATCTGAGAAAGGATACAATATACAATGCTCCAGTGCTTTGCATTTGGCATAATTGATACAGGTCCAGGAGAAGGTTTCCAAAACCATTTTACTTAGTGGCTGCTAGCAATGGTGTAAGTGACTCAACAGCAATGCTACAGAGTCCAGGCTAGAATTTTTTTCTGCTGTATGTGCTGTGTCATGAAGAATGCCTCACAGAAAGGAAAAATTATGTCTGCTGTAGGAAACAAGTTGTTTAAAGCCATTTTAAACATTTTCTTTCTTTTCTTTAAAAATTTTCTTTAAAAATTTTCTTTCATTTCCCTGGCAAAGGAAATGTGGAGATTCGTTTGCAGAAACATAAATAGATAGGATTGAAAATTATGAGCTCAAGCTGTCCAATAACTCACCTGCAATAAAACTTACATAAACAGATGCCATTCCATGGGAAATGTCTTTTCTTGGTTGACTGACAGCCTTTCATGACTGAGGAGACACTCAAATATCATGAGATTAAAATGAACCATTATTTTTCCAGTGAAGAAAACTGACAAAAAGGAATTCACTTGTACAAACACTGTAGCAAATCAATGAAAGAACTGGGATAGACTCCTAGGGTTTACCCAGCATCATGGAGGCAGGTCAGGTTCAGCTTCCCACTAAGTGGAGTGGTGTGGGTATCAGAAATGCTAGAAAGTTACAGTGCTGGGGCTCTGCTGGGCTCTTCTAATGCTTCAGGGAAGAAGCTGGGTGTTCAAGGAACAGGAATATAACCTGTGGGGGAAAAGTGAAAACAGCAGAGAACCTATTTTAGACTGATGCATTATTTACTCTCTACAATTTTTTTTTCAGCCCAGAATTCAGGTATGATGGGAGAATGATGGTTTCTAGATGAAAAGATTTGTGTTTTAGGTTTGCCTGAGACCACTGGGTTGGCATGTGGGACATGAAGGACTGCGTGAGAGCAGAGAGACTTCACCTTTTTCCCTGCTGCAGATGTGTATTTTGAGAGCTGGCAAGTGCCTTTGTTATGAGGCCAGTGCCTACACAGGTAGACCAACACTTTTCCTTTGTTGAATTCTTAAAAGCCTGTCACTGAGTTTTGCTAGTTGGTAGGTTTCATTTTGTGTTTTCTTTATGGGCCAAGTTTAGCAAAGGAAAGTGTCTGCTTTTTCACTAGATTGCCTGTAGTTACAGGCTTGTGCTGAGAGCATGGACAAGTATCTGAGAAGTATGGGCCAGTGAAAGATGGCTGATGCAAAGTAATTTTTGTTGCTGGTTGAATGTAAATGAAGACTTGCGTTTACTCTGGTAAAAGAGAATTTAGGGTTACTGTGGTTTCTTTCAGTTCTGTCTCTTACTTTTTTTTTTTCCAGTTACATGGTTCTTTTACTCAGGGGGAACACTGTTCCATTATTATTATGCATCCAAGCAAAATTTAGAGCCACTTCAAGGCTGCTTTAATTGACAGAGAAGCTTCTGATTATTTTCTATTATTCCCAGGATATAAAGAATACAGTATTACACTACAACATAGGCCACTCTTGAGAAATGGACAGGGCCCTCATCCCATCTTAAGCAGTGGATGGTTCTTAGACCAGGCAGGTATAGACCCCTCTCTTGTTGCTCTAGGAAAGCTTTTTACATGAGTATTTGCCCTCCAGAGCTTCTCTGTGTTGCTAGTTCAGCTCAATGAAGCTTTGTGATTAATGACTAGAAAACCTGTGGAATAGACTCATACCAAATTCTCAGCTTCTCTATACATCAGTGTTCCCAGCTCAACATGAAGCCAATAATACCTTTTTAGCTTTTTGCTGAGTGATAGATACGTGTCTGGCATTCATGTTTGCACAGCTGTTGGAGGCCCCTGCATAAGTACATTAGGAATGTCATTACTGTTTATGTACTTACTTATTTGCATGATTTATCACTGAGGTATCGAGACACTCCTGGCCCATCTATCAGAAGACTGGAAATTACACCGTGCTCAAGTTCAGTTTTCCTGCCATTGCAAATATATATATATAAATTGTCATGAACTGATAGAGCTCTAGCTAAGTATTCAGTATTCTTCCCTCTCCTTTTGTTTTGCAAAAGCTTCTGTCCTCCTTATCTTGTTTTTAAGTCTTCTCAGCAGGTATGCAAGTCTCAGTCACCTGTATTTGAATGTGAGTGACCAGAATCACATGACTGAACTGGAGTTGCAGGTATTCTCATCTCAGCTGTGGCCTGCTGAATATTCACACTTCTGCTGTGGCATTTCATACCGGCAGCACCTAGGATCACATTTCACAGAATCAGAGAATTGTTAGGGTTTGAAGGGATCTCTGGAGATCATCTAGTCCAATGACCCTACCAAGGCAGGGTCACCTAGAGCAGGTTACACAGGAACATGTCCAGGTAGATTTTGAATGTCTCCAGAGAGAGAGACTCCACAATCTCCCTGGGCAGCCTGGTCCAGTCCTCTGACATCCTCAATGTAAAGAAATTCCTCGTGTTGAGATGGAACCTCCTGTGTTTTAGTTTATGGCCACTGCTCCTCATCCTGTTGCTGGGCACCACCAAAAAGAGCCTGGCACCATCCTTTTGGCACTCGCCTTTGAGATATTTATGTGCACTTAAAAGATCCCTTCTTAGTCTTCTCTTCTCTAGCCTAAACAGGCCCAGCTTCCAGTCCCTCCTCCTAAGAGAGATGCTCCAGACTCGTCATCTTTGTGGCCCTCTGCTGGACCCTCTCCGGGAGCGCCATGCCTCTCTTATCCTGAGGAGTCCAGAACTGGACACAGTATCCTTTTTCTCACGGCTGTAACCACGGCAGCTCATAGCCCGGATCCCTCCCTCTCAGCCACTTCCAAATTGATGAATCGCCAGTCTCTAGCATAAACTCTGATTCTTCATCCCTAAAATGTACAGACTTGGGACTCATCCCAGTTCTATGACCTCAGCTTCCGCAGGCCAGCATTGCTCCCTGCGCGATGCGCACCTCCTGGCGCACGGACGGCGCCTCCCGGCGCTGCGCCGTGCCCCGGTTCGGCCGGCGGGGCCGCCCTGCGTGCGCGGGGCCGCGGCGGAGGGG
>VWPU01004304.1:0-21845 GCA_013398955.1 Callaeas wilsoni | reverse complement strand
AGCGGAACCGGGAGCGGAACCGGCACCCCGACGGCACCTGCGGGGCGGGGCCGCCAGGGAACGGGGCTGGGGGGGGACAGGTGACG
Organism: Callaeas wilsoni; assembly: GCA_013398955.1. Classification (NCBI taxonomy): domain Eukaryota; kingdom Metazoa; phylum Chordata; class Aves; order Passeriformes; family Callaeidae; genus Callaeas; species Callaeas wilsoni. The sequence goes on along the minus strand of VWPU01004304.1, from coordinate 21,759 downwards.
TGGGAGCTGAGGCTGGGCCGGGCCGGCGCTTCCCGCTGGCCCGCAGCAAGCCGCGGCCTGGTCCACACGTGGGGCCTGGTCCCGCCGTACGCGCCCGGGCCCGGTGGGTCCGCGCCCCCGGCGGGGTTCGGCCCCGCGGCCTTTGCGCACCATGCCGCCGCCGGCAGAGCCGCAGCCGGAGGCAGTGCCCGAGCCCGTGCTGGAGCAGTGGCGGCAGTACAACGAGACCGACCGGCAATGGACGGTGCGCCGGCGCTTCATCCTCCGCCACCTCTCCGCGTACCCCGGCGCCGCCATCGACCAGCTGCTGGCGCTCTCCGTGCTCTGGACCAACCACATCTTCATGGGCTGCAGGTGAGGCCCGGGGGACACCCGGGGCGGCGGGCGGTCTCTGGGTTCGCCGGGCCCGGCGTTCGCTGTCACCCGGGGGTACCCCGCAGGACGGCGGGGGTCGGGGGGCTCCGTAGGACGACCCGTGCTGCGGGCAGGAGTCAGGGTGGAAGTTTGAAGCCGGGGCGGGAGCCCCCGCGGGGAGAAGGGGTCCAGGCTCCCATCGTGGCCAAATGCCGGGTCCAGATGCGTTTTAGAAAGTAGCCGCAGAACAGCTGGGATGAAAGGGGCTGATGCAAGAGAACTTCTGTCCCTGGCCAGCTTTGTTTGCTCGAATATGCTGGTGTTTGTATGTGGAAGGGAGCAAGCCACTGGAAAAGTTTATGTATGTTTTGAAAGTAGTTCTTGATGTCCCGCCCCCAGGACTCGTTAAGCTTGTAGTGCTGTGCTGTGTCATTTAAGTGAGGAGAGAGTTTCCCTCGGAGCACAAAGCAGCCTGTGCAGTCCCCTGAACTCTCAGCTTTTCTGGGAGAAGTAGGCGTGGAGAGTGGAAGGGGTATCCTTTCATCCAGCCGTCCTGTCCATAGCCAGGTTGTGGAGATCTGCAGAACCCTTACCCACGTTCCACTGACACCTTTGAAGATGTGATTGTTTTTAACTGGACGGAAGGACGGAAGCACTTGCTTAATGACCAACTTCTGCAAACTGTGCAGGGACAGGAGCTTGTGAGCACTGATGGCACATAGATGGACTTTTAATGTTCCATCCTGGAGTCTTGTGGGGGAATACTTTGTGTCATCTCGACGGAGCAAATTCAATATCTTTAAATACAGATCTGCCTGTTTCCTTTTTTTGCCCCCCCGGGTCAAGTACTGAACTGTTCTGCTCTGCAAGCACCAAAATTTAACATAGATTTAAAATAGTTTCAAATTCCAAAGCTTGAGCAATATGTTAGGATTGAGAATGTCTTCTTCATATACAGTCCGTGTGGTCCATCTTAATGTGTTTGTGTGCTGTCTTAATGAGGAACCTTCTTTGTGCCGGGGTTTTTTGGGAATGGTGCAATAAACAGTTACAGGGTGCTGGTAACAGAAGTGAACCACTGCATGGGAAGGTTCCAAATACCAAGAACTGATGCAGTTTAAGCCTGTCAATGCACATACTTTTTGTGATGGACTCCTTCACCTGCAGCTCTCAGGGGAGATGAGATTTGGGCAGGATGCAGTCTGGAGCCATTATCAGTGAGGATGTTTCCCCAGAGCTGGTGTGCCTGGCTGGGAGCACTGCACGGGAACATACTGTACTCTTAAAACAATTCTAGCTTTACTTACGGTTGCCTGGGGAAGGAAGGGACCCTCAGCCTTCCCTGGAACTGCCTTTTGCTCTTTGGGAAGAGCTGTTGTTGATTTATCAAGTAAATAGCTTCAAAGTTTAGGAATTTTTGTTATTTTCTCTTAAGTTGGTTGGTTGGTGTTTGGTTTGGGGGTTTGTTTTGTTTTCCTAATGCTGATTTCTTGCCAGCTGAAGACAATCTGTTTGGCAGAGTAGCTCAGCTGGTTAGAGCAGGGTGCTGATTATGACAGTGTTGTGGGTTCAATCCCCGTGTGGGCCATTCACTCAGGACTTGGGCTCCATAGTCCTTGCGGGTCCCTTCCAACTCAGGCTGTTCTGTGGTTCTGTGAAGAACAGATCAGAGTCTTTGCTATGAAATCTGAGTGAGTGTTCTGCTGGGAGATGATGTGGAGAGTGTCCAGGAGGCTTAGAAAACGTGGTCTGTGAGGAAGGGGTTAAGTAAAAGGCTTCATTTAGTTTAGGCATGGATGAGAGAAGGTGCTCCTATTCCCAGATATGTTAAAGGTGGCTGAGAATGGGGGCAGTGGTACAGGAAAGCATTATGCTCCAGAGCTACAGGGATCAGGGTAAGGGATAACCTATTAAAGTCACAGCAGGGAGACTTCAGTTGGGTACTGGAGGCACTGGATTCCTCTGGCTAGATTAGACAAACACATGTTGGGACTGGTTGATCTCCTCCCCACCCCCTGCAGAAATATGAGCCGCAAAGGTCTCCATCCTTTGTGAAGAACGACAGGTGTTAAATCTGACACTGTTCTTGCACCCTGCTGGCAAGGGACATTGTCCATCACAGGTAATGTCATCTTGTCCCTGTAAGTGAGAAAGAAAAACAGATTCCCACTCCTCTCCCCTTTGGCTGCCAGAGTATGAAGGTATGTCTTGGTTTGAAGAACAGGTGTCTGCCAACGAAGGCGGGAACCTTTCTTGGAATGGAAAAATATGACCCCCTTCCCTCCGAATTATTACAACTTTGAAATTAAGGCTTTCAGGCAAAGATACAGGGAAAGGAACACCAGTTCTTTGCTAGCATGTGCACGGATAACGAGGCAAACAGGCAGCAGCAGCAGCAGCGGCAGCAGCGCAGTGCCAGCCTTCTCTGGGCCGCAGGCCCCTCCCCGTGCTGCAGTTCCGCTCACGGCCGGCAGGGGCGCTGCTGGCTCCCGGCCGGGCAGCGGGGGGCGATGGTTCCCCGCGCCTGCAGGGGGCGCTGTGCCGCGAGCTCGGCCGCGTCTCCCTCACGCGGTGATGGCGGGCGGGCTGCATGGCGCAGTGGGGGCTGTAGCAGGAACCTCGGAGCGCAGCTGGAACGGCAGAGACGGGCACACCCCGGGGTGGCAAACGAAATGTAATAGAAAACTCCGCAGCCTTAGCAGGAGCCATGGGGCTTGGGTGGACAGGAAGCCCTGGGTTAGGCTGGGTTCAAGTGTAGCGAAAAAGCCAGAGGCAGCAGCAGCAGGGCTTCTCCGTAGCAGCTGCCACATGCAGCCGGGGAGGTGCACCCTCCAGGAAGGGGAAGGGGGTCGGGGTCCCAATTTTTTTCCCCTGAGGCATCCAAATAGATGGTGAGGGTCCTTTCCAGTGAGGCAGGGTGTTAATAAGGCTCCAGTTCAATGGCTGCTCTTATGACTAAAGGCTCACCCACAGCAGGAGAAGCAGTACAGGGCTTGGCTCCGCGGTGGCAGTGAATTCTCCCCACAGTAAGCAACAGCTCCGTCCTCCTCCGATGCTGACAGATGCTGACAGCAAGAGATCGAGATGAGCTGAGCCCAGCCCCTCACCCCCCGGCCAAAATCTTGCCCTTCCAAAGAGAAAACCCCCCAGGTAAGAGAGTAGCCAGCTGCACCCTTCTTCCACTTTGGCCACTTCTTTTGTCTCTCTTAAGTACTGGTTGTTATTGTCTCTTAGCAATAGATGGGACAAAATTCCATGAGAGAAAGAAACAAAAGGAAAAATGCTAACCCCCAGCAGAATATCACCACTATATCACCTCCCTTTGATCCCTCCTGGAATTTTCTTCCCATTCCCAGTTCCACTGCCTCCGCTGAGGGCTGAGCTGTGCTGGTGAAGCAGGGACTGCAGTAGCCTGTGCTCAGAGTTCTCACCCAGAAATTTATATGGATCTAATTTTTACCTGGCCCTCTAAATCAGGAGCAGGAAGAGCCTTTCTTGAGTGGACGTTGAGTAGATTTCCAAAGCTGGGAACAGCAGTATTTAGAAGCTGGTGCAAATTGCTGTGGCCTTGGCTGTTGGGACAGTTAAAGGCTCCTGTCTGTGGGCAGTGCCCTGATGCTTTCTGACTTTGAAAGGTGAGCATACCATGGAACAGGTGCAGCATTGCTGTTCCCTTTCTGAACCATGGTGTGAGGCTGTTAGAGGCTGGTGTCAGGCCGTGTTTGTAGCCTCTCCTTGGATAGAAAGGTTTAGGTTTTGTTCCTGTTCAGCCTCAGTGTGCAAATGGCTCGAAATCATGTGACAGATCCCCAGAGCAATGGAAAACAGCTGGTGGGGGATGTAAGGCTGAGAGGGATGGGATGGAGCTGTGCCGTGCACATCTTGCCTGTGTGGAACTGTAGGTGCTGCAGCAGGGTCAGGGTTTGCTCACAGCCACCTTACCTCTGTCATGGTTCAGGAACCTAAAACATTTCGGTTACAGCACCCAGCTAGAATTTAGTTTGGCTTTTTAAAGAGTGGTCAATGAAGGCTGAGTAGTGCTTTTGTCACCTGACATGGCAGTTGCGGTGTTGGTGACATGCAGGCTCTGGCTGCTGCCCCACACAGGACTCTAGTGCCAATCTGAGCTCCTCTTTGATTCACTGAAGCAGCTGCTCCTCCTTCACACCCCAGTGTTCATTAGTGCTCCTGGCAGCTCTGCCAAATACTGTATTTTGCCAGATAATGTATTTAACTTTCAGTTTAGAACACTGTCACTGTGGTGGCTGCATGGTTTAATCAGAAGTGGGTTCATGCAGAGCGAGGTCAGCTGGTGTGTGCCCGTGTGCCCGTGCCAGACCAGCTGTGGTGGGGGGACAGTGGTCAGTGCTGTGCTCTGCTCCAGCAGAATCAGAGGAGCATCTCCCGTGCACCAGCTGCTATGTCTCAGGCAGCTTTAGTTCTTGTTTTACATAACAAAAGCTTGTGTGTGCATGTGTGCTGCTCCGTGGGGCCGGCTCTGAGGTGTTCTGCTGTTGAACCCACACAGATACAGCATGCAGGTCATGGAGAAGGTTCTCAAGATGGCTGAAGGCATCGACACTGGGGAAACAAGGTCATACGAGTTGGTCCCCAACAGGAAGCTGAAGAGATACCGCTCTCCATCAGACAGTGAGTACATCTGCCTGTGTTAGAGATAATGACCCCTTCCCTGTCCCTGTTTGGCGGGCATCTCTGGGAGCGTGGGGACACCAGTGTGCCATGGGGCCGCCTCTGGGACAGCTGGCACAGCACACTGGAGAGGAGTGCCCATGGTGTCCTCTGCTCGATTGCAGAGCAGTTCCCCCTCCTCTGCTATGTGCATGATTCACACAGAGTTCTATCTTTGCTTAAGAAAATACCATTTTTCATTTCAATTATTAGGTAATTGCTTTCCCCTAGGGATGGTGTCTGGAATCGAATACCTATCTGGCTTTGTCTGCTGTGGTGAGGGGTGATGTTCTGACCCAAGGAAGGATTGTACATGTACACAGAGATGTGGAGTTCAGCTCACTGATTCTGAGTTACAAACTGCTTGGAGCTTTGAGGGGATGGGGAGTAGACATGATGTGTAGTTTTGGGGCTTTTTTCCTCCCTGCTGGCCTGGAGGAGTGCCGTATGTGTCAGCCCAGTCCTGTGGTCTCAGGGAACAGTGTTCCAGCTGTAGCTTTTCCAGTGGAGGAAATCCAGCAGGCACAGAGGGCTGGCAATTCGATGGCTCCGTCTGCTGGTCTCTCCATAGCACCTTCAGAGCTGCTGCCCTCCCTCTGGAGAGGGGCAGGAATTGTGCCCGAGCGCAGGCAGGCCCCTGTGTCAGTCAGCAGTGTGGCTGTGTGAGGCATAAATGGTCAGAGAGCACAGGACTCCTTTGGCCTTGGCTGTAACCTCTGGCTCTGCCAAAGTTGCTTCCCTTACTTTAACAGCCAGCAATCTTTCTGTGCTTCCATGGGCCAGCTGCAAAACTGAGGAGATACTGCTCTTCTCCCGTGTTTTGTCTGTCACAGGCAGCAGCCCTGAGGGTTCTCCAGGGCTTGTTGCACAGCCAGCATAATGAGCTGTTCTGGTGGCAAGAGCCTTTACTTGCTGCTGCAGTGCAACCATCAAAATACAAACGGAGGAAGAAATGCAAAACTTGCCATAATTCATCCAAACTGATAGGCAAAGGATCTAATGCGTAAGAGCTTTGTCACCTGATTTCAGTACGAAGGAAGGGCTGTTTATGCTGTGTGCAGGTGTTGTTTTCACCTGCAGTGAGCCGGGTGGTGATACCTGTGCTGTGGGGGTTGATGTCTAAGACAGCCTGACCTACAGCAGGGCCACACATGTTGGCACGGGATTTGGCAGCAATTCCCGGCACTGAGCTGGCCTTCTGCTCCTCCAATGAAATTACACACATGTACCATGTCAGCGTGTGGGTGCTGAATCTTCCACAGGAGAAGTCTTGTGTAACCATCTCTTAGATGTCACATACTTGCTTGTCAGCTATTTGATTCTCCCTTTCTGCAGTAGCAGTGCCCATCAGGATAGTCTGTCTCATTTGCATTTCTTCTGGTGAAGAAACAAGAGGTCTGTCAGTAGTGGGGCCCTCAGTCACTGCAGCTGTCCCTTGAAGTTTGGGCAGATTTCTTCATGTTTGCTGCCCTTTAACCCAAAGCAATTACACTGAGAGAAAATGTGCTTCTAATAAGTCAGTAACAGCCCTGAGTGTTTTGGAAAGGAGAGTTTGGTACCACTGTGTTCCACCTCAGATGAGCAGACCTGAAGATAAAGTAGTTTATCTGACATCATCCAGCAACCCTGCAGCAGAGTCAGAGCTGAGGCTCTAGTCCTGCTCTGGTGTTCTGTCTTGTTGGCCATAGTTTGCTTACTTTAGTAGATTTGGAGGGATTAACTTCAGAAATGACCAGATGGGTCAGTGGGCAATGCTGGAGGGCAGCATCATGTAACTAAATAGGTAGAGATTTTTGTGTGGTAGCTGTGGAGGTGGAAATACCACTGTAGTGACTTGCACAAGAATGATTGCTTGTCTTTGATGAATTGTGAATGTCTTTTGGGAGGAAACTTTTTGGGTTTTGGCTAAGCAGTGCGAATCCTGTGTTCAGAGCCTGCAGGCTCCTCTTGAGGATCACTTTCTGAAAACACTGTCTCCTTGTCACAGCACATATTGGTAACTGTGTAATTTTCTTCGATCTCATAGGTCCAGAGCCAGAAGAGATTGCTGAGCCACCCAAAAAGGTGGTCCCCAAGTTCCGAGTGCGACCACGCTTTGAGCCCATACATTTTGTCTCCAGTGCTGAGAAGGATGGCAAGAAGAACAATTCTCTGGATAACCAAATGCAGGAGGTGAACCAGGAGGCAAATACAAACAGCATGGCACAGCCAGCTGAAAACTGTACAAATTCTTTTGGGAATGCACGAGAGGTGGATCCCCAGCTGTCCAGCTCAGCTGGGCTTGGCTTTGTAGGCCCAGCAGCAGCAGCCAAGAAGGCTGTGAATAGTGTGGACTCCACCACAAGCAGCGCCTTGCAGGTTTCTGTTTCCCCTTCAACTGCCCCATCTGCATCAGAGACTTTCCCTCCATCAGCAATAATGCTGAAGCAGAGCTTTATGGAGAAACTGTCAGCAGCTGTCTGGAAAAATCTTACTAATCCAGATGCAAACACTGGGACAGATAAAATTAACTTCACGTATCTTTTGACACGTTCAATTCAGGCATGCAAGACAAACCCTGAATATATTTATGTTCCTCTGAAAGAGATCGCCCCTGCTGACCTCCCCAAGAGCAAGAAGCTCCTGACAGATGGCTTTGCCTGTGAGGTGCGATGTCAGAACGTCTACCTGGCCACCGGCTACGCCGGCAGCAAAAACGGATCCCGGGATCGAGCCGCGGAGCAGGCAGTGAAGCTGCTGAAGAAATCCGTCGAAGTTCGAGTTGTTCAGCGGAAGTTCAAGCACACCTACCACGAGGACCTGGTGGTGTGTGAGGCAGGTGTGTGTCGCCCAGATTTCCCTCCCGCTCTCAAACCTCATGAGGAGTTTGTAGTTGCCAACAGGGACTGTGTCCCAATGCAGCCTGGTAGTGAATCCATGAAAGGTTCCGCGAATACCAACAAACACTGGACTAGTTTTGTCCTCACAGAGAATGCCAGCGATGCAATAGGAATACTTAACAATTCTGCCTCATATAACAAAATGTCTGTTGAATATAAGTACGAATTAATGCCCAACCGCTCCTGGCGTTGTCAGGTGTATCTCCAAGATCACTGCCTGGCCGAGGGATTTGGCACAAAAAAGACCAGCAAGCACGCAGCAGCTGAGGAGGCACTGAAAATCCTGCAGAAGATGCAGTCAAATATAGCATCCCTCAAAGTGACCCAGGTGCAGAAAGTGGGCTGCTCATCACGGGGCTCCGGGAGGAAGAAGGACCTGAAGGACCTGGTGATCTACGAGAACTCCAGTAACCCGGTGTGTACCCTGAACGACACCGCCCAGTTCAACAAGATGACGGTGGAGTACGTCTTTGAGAGGATGACAGGCATGCGGTGGAAATGCAAGGTGATGCTTGAAGATGAATTCATCGCAGAAGCCGTTGGAGTGAAGAAATCTGTCAAGCATGAGGCAGCAGAGGAAGCCGTGAAAATCCTCAAAAAGACTCAGCCAACTGTTGTTAATAACCTGAAGAAAGGCACCGTCGAAGACGTCATCTCCAGAAATGAGATTCGGGGTCGATCAGCAGAAGAGGCTTTCAAACAGAAGATCAAAGAAGACAACATTGGGAACCAAATTTTAAGAAAGATGGGCTGGACAGGCGGTGGTTTAGGGAAAGATGGTGAAGGAATTAGGGAGCCTATTTCAGTAAAGGAGCAGTTCAAAAGGGAAGGACTTGGGCTTGATGTAGAAAGGGTGAACAGAATCGCTAAGAGAGATATTGAAGAGATCATTCGAAACTATGCACGCTCAGACAGTCACATTGACTTGACTTTCTCTAGAGAACTGACCATGGATGAGCGGAAGCAGATACATCAGATTGCCCAAAAATACGGTCTTAAAAGTAAATCCCATGGGCAGGGACACAACAGATACTTGGTGGTGAGCAGGAAGCGGCGCAAGGAAGATCTGTTAGACCAGCTGAAGCAGGAAGGCCAGGTCGGGCATTACGAGCTTATCATGCCCCAAGCAAACTGAGGTGAGGTGTCACCTTTGACCAGAGACTGAGTTTCCTGGACACTCGACTAAAGAAAGAGATGCTGCATTTTTCTTGTGGGTAATAATGACATTAAAGTCTTTTACTTTGGCAATATAATTTCTAAAATGTTGTTAGGTGTTTAGGACCGACCGAATTCTGTTCAAGCGCATTAGCACAACCCAAAAGCAGTAGTGCTGTTCCTGTATGTGTCTTTGATATTACTTGTTCCTTCACATTTTAATAGTTTTGTAATAGCAAACACACATGTCCAACGAGAAGGAATTTGACATCATTAAAAATTATAGGTCCCTTATTCATCTTGAGCAAGGAAGAAAAAAAAAACCCTTTTTAAAAAAAAAATTTAAAAAGCAAAGGAAATGCAGTCTGGGGGCATAAACTTGTATGTAAAATTGATATTAATGACAACAAAAATAAAGTTTTATTTCTGGAAAAAAAAAGGTTTTGTCACACTTTATATTAAAAAAGTGTGAAAATTTGATTATTCTTGAGAAATACCTATATTGAGGTCTTGTCTCTGCTGTGTGTGTATGTACAGTGTGTAAACCTAAACCAGTTTAGTGGTAGTTTTATTCATAGATTTCTGCCTTGAGTCTCCCATTCTGAGAATCACTGAAGGCACCTTCATTACCAGCAAATGGGACTGAGAGAATTCCAGCGTGTTTCTACCTTGGAGAACGGTTGACATGTGCAAATACCATGGTGAAGTGTGAAATATAAAAACTGGAGGTAAATGCAGAGCCCACGCTCAAAGATGCTCATGTAGCTTGTGGGGACTGTTATATAACTTATTTTTTTACTTGGAATATCAGCTCTTTAATCCTGAACAAAACCGAATGTGTGCCTGGTTATTTCTCCGCTCCATCCCTGTACCGATGCTTGTGTCTGGTGAGGGTGATTCCCCAGGAGACTTCCGGCCTTGCTCTGAAGTGTGTGAGTGTGGAAGCTCTCCAGGACCAGCTTATACCACTGGGAGGCCGGAGTAGTTCCCTCCTTTACAGGGAAGCAGCCTCTGGCCTCCATCTGCACCGCTCTGCTGGCAGGATTACAGGACACTGCACTGTGAGCCTTGGAGAACACTCACTTCATGCTCGGGAAGCTTAAAGGATAGGAATTGACCTCGGAAGAGCCAGGAGTGAGGCATGCTTAGAGATGCTGGTTATTCTGTCAGCACTGGGGTCTGCAGGTGTGTTTGTACTGCTAAGGCAGTCCCAATGCAGTGTTTTTGTCTGCACCTGTTGCCATGTCTCAGCCATCACCTTCAGTTTTCTGCTGCTTATATTTGCCTCTGCATCTCTTTACACCTTCCTCTACCTTTTTCCCACCTCTTGTTCTGTTTTGTTTTCAAAAGCTCTCAGTGCTGAGGTGAGGATGCCTAACCTCAGAATGTCCCAGTGGTGAGCAGTTAGAGGGATTTTCATCCCTGCAGGGTGGTGAGGAAGAGGAGAGACTGCCCTGGCGGGTGAGATCCACTCAGGAAGCAGAGAGCAAGCTTCCTCTCTGCCTGGCTTCAGCACAGCTTCTGCCTGCTTGGACTGCTGAGTAACAACGTGCTGCTGCTGTGAAAAAATAATACGGCGATTAATTCTGAAAGTAGGTTTTTATCCATTTTGTTTAGGGTTGGTTTTTGTGCATCATTTCTTCTCTGTATGTCTGAATTCTGCTCTCAAGAACGCTGGGCTCTAGCAGATGGTGCTGTGGGAGTGGAAGAAGCCTGGTACTTTCTAGGGAAAGAAGTGAAGCTCCTCCTCCATGACTTGGGTATGCACCAGGTTGTTAGAACTTGGTGATGCCAAGGAAAGCAGTAAGAGCACCACTGGTATTTGAGATGAAAAATGCCTCTTGGGAGAGGTGGGCCTAGCTGTAGTCACTGTACCTCAGCAGGGGCAGCTGGCCCAGACAGTCTCTGCGGGACGTTGCTGCTCCTGTCCTGGGCCAGGGCTGTGACCCCTCTGCCGCGCACGGTGCCTGTGCAGGACCTGGTGGGGGGCTCTGGGTTTGGCTGCCAGGGCCTTACAGGGGAGTGGAGAACAGCAGCGTCACTGTCCCCAGGGGGCTGCGGAGCCTCAGCCTTCAGGAGAGGCACCACGGGGGCTGGGATGGAGTCAGTGGATGAAGGCCTTGCCTGAGCAAGGTTGAAGGTGAGATTGATCTTTGGCACCTCTGCGCTGCTCATTTCTGGCTGCCTTAAGAGTCCACTCGGTTGTTTTGGTTTCTGTTTCACTGGTTTAAAAAACACAAGAATGGTGGAACTGCTAGGAGGGCCTCAGGGGGACTTGGCCCCCTCAGGAAGGGCTGTGCTTGCAGCAGGCAGTACAGCTGCTCCATGTGAGGCACAAGGCTGCTCATGGGTACAAGCTGTTGTCACTGCAGGTACAAACGTGCATTAAATTTTTTGAAAGAGCTCAGCCACTTATAATTGTGGAGCTCAGCAGCAGAACCAGCTTCTGCTATCCGCCACTCATCATAAATCCTGTTCCTGCTAAGACAGGAGGAAGATAAATGTGATTCCTGTAGCAACTGAGCTCACAAAGCTGCTGTAGCTAACTTGGGATCACAGGCTCCTGTCTGCAGGCTCCTGTCTGTCCACAGCCCAGTCCCTGCCCTGATGTTCCTGCAGGTGCAGCCAGCCCTGTCTCGCCTCCCCTGCCCCTCCTGCTCTAGAGCCGAGTTCATCATCCTGCCCTGGCCCTGGCACACCTCTCCCCCAGCTGCTGCCCACAGGAGAAGGACCAGTGCTGGAGCTTCGCCCCACACCCGACTGCTGGCAGCCCGCTTAAATAAGCACAGTTATACACTTCTTGCCTATTTATACAATAAGCACTAAGGTTACACTTTATTTACAACTTTTGAAAAATGTACAGTTTCTTACATGGGTTACTTGTGCAAAGTTAAACTTTTCAACTAACAGACCAATGTGCACACAAAAGACACTGGAACAGTGGACAACACAATTGCAGGTTCCATCCCACACTGCTGCTTAAGGTTCTGTATCCAAAGGTACAAACTTGCCTTACAAAAAAAGTGACTGGACTTACAAATGTTTTTTTCAGAATTGAAAAAATACTTTCATAAAACTGAAGGGAACGAACTCAAGCATGCAGCAGTAGCTGACACAAACCACGTGGTCATCTACGAAGAGCAGAAACCGCAGAGACTCGAGTGCCAACCCTGGACTTAATTCAAACTTTCCACAAGACAAAGTTAGATCCCAAACAACTTATCTTTCTCAGCTAAAGATAAGGGGCAGGAGAAAGACATCAAAGGAGAGTAATTCCATTGCTGGAACAGGTCATGTTTTACCTCTTCCTTAACGTGGAAGGCCTTTTGCTGAGTACCACAGCTCTACCTGGTTTTGTCCAGTAATGCCTCAGTGACAGGACTATAGAAACCTACTGACAGTTTCTGTAGGCATGTCCTTTAAAATAGTAATTAAAAAAAAAAAAAAAAGGGCTTGTTTCTCACCCTCAGCAAAGATCTAAGTACCACAGCCGTAGTGATTTATGTAGATCTCTACATAAATCTTGCATGTGAAGTGCAGAAGTAATAAGCATTCCAGGGTCTTACTATATCTTTGAATTAGAATCAATTGAAGAGTTGATTTTTTTAACATAAGTAAAGGAGTTGATAAACCAATACAAAAGGGAAACAAAAGATGATTTCTTCACCCAGTACTTACAAATGCAGTGGGGTCTAAACCAAGAGTAGAGGTAAGTGACCAGCCTGGACACATCAGCACTTTAGTTAATATCAGTTAAAAAATGTGTATGTATATAAACATCCCTTTTATCAAGCTACACATAAGCATCACTGTGTATAACACAATTACAATTAAAAGCTTAGTGTACACTACAGAAATGCACAATACTGCCCTAAGACTGGAGAGGGACCACAGAAAATGAACTCAGTATCAGTAACTCTTTTGCAAGTAACCCAAGTACAGAACGTTTGACTTCAAAGTGGGTGCGTTCTGATGTCCAAGGAGAAGAAGCTTCAGCAAGGGAGGGTGGCAACAGCACAACAGCTATTTTGCTTGCAAAGTAAATGCTAGGAGGAAAAAGATGACTCGGACACTTTGTTTATTTTCCTCATCAACAGAGTGTTCATTTGCATCATCCTGGGTCAACAGTCACGCCAGCTCTGTTCTACTATTGCAGAAACCCGTTTTTCATATTCCCGCTTATTCTCTTGGTATAGCTGAGCTGCCTGGCTGTTTGCTGGACTGTTCGGATTTGGCTCATCCAATAGGGACTGTGCAAAGAGAAAAAGATCCTTAGGCACTGCAAAGTACAGTTTTCCAACACATTCTGTAAACTATCCATACTAGTCAGAGCAGAGATGTTAGTCCAGGTGCAGCCCTGCAGCTGGAAGGCTTTAGAGGCCTTGGCCACCAGCATCACCCCTGCACAGCGCAGGTGACTTTCTGTGACAGCCAAGCAATGCATCGCTGGTGGGCCCCTGCAGTGAGCACCTGGGTCACTGCCCAGCCAGGTTACCCTTGGGAAGGATTCACACTTTGCCAGTATCAAGGTATAGCTGCTATACTGGCTCTTAGGAGAGGGGGAAAAAAGTTTCCTGAGCTGTTTTTGGCAAAGCATCCTAATGTCATTCTGTCTCTTCATGCAGAGTTCTTTTACCTGTATGGATGTTAAGATGGAGGAGACATCATAAGTGGGGCTCCAGCGATTCTGAAGGATATCCAGACATATACTACCGTCTGCATAGACTGGAAAGGGTCAAAAAAACCATCTTAAAACACAACTTGTACAGCTACTGGCTTTTCTCCCTAGTACTACCCGATCCTGAAAACCTATGTACAGACACAGTGCAACAGTCCATAGTGTCTGACGGGCTGAAATCCTGCAAACAGGCCTGTAGGTAGGAAGCAGTGAAGCTCCTCACCAAGAGAAGCCTGAAGCATTTAAACTCGACCCCTGGTTATTCTCTCACAAACTTCTCTGTGTCATTGCACCTACTGCTGTGGCAAACCATGAACAGATTTTAAAGCAAAAAAATTTTAGCTACCCAGAAGTGAACCAAACAAAGAACACCCACAAACAGTTGTTTTCACTCAAGGTTTCCCCATGAAGTCTCTACAACAGTCACCTTACTCACAGCAGCTTCAGAAGAACCTTCCCTCCCTGCACTGTACCCCCACTTGCCATGTTGGAAGGTTTCTGGTATTTGCACAAAGCTAGTATTTGTTTGGAGGCAAGGAATACCTCTCTGGCCTTTAGTTACCAAGGAAGGGGATTAATTGAACAATCTTACTGTCACTGGCCATAGCTGGACCCTAACACTACATTTCATGGTATATCATTCTTACAGGCATTTTGGGGAAGAAAAGTGATAGAAGACAGCTGCGTACACCGGTGTCACTATGCTATGTCTACAATACATAGAGTCCAAAGCACTGCTATTTAAGTACAAAACATTGTTCTGTAAGGCTTAACAGGCAGTTGAGTGTCTCATCAGTACTTTGCTGTAACAGCTGAAAGGTAAGGGGCTCCTTTTATTGCCCCTTTCTTTTCAAGCCTGAGCACTGCTCACATATCCATCCTCACCAAAACTACACAACCACACTGGAATTTTGCTGCCTTATTAGATAGTGGAAACTTTTATAAGTCTACCTTTTATACAGCAAGCTATAACAAAAAACACCCCAGCTCTCTCTTCCCCCTCCCCAAACCTCCAACAAAACAGCAAAAGTAAACCCAGGCCTTGTGTAAGTACTTACCATTTGGATGAAACATTTTAGAGACAAATCTGACAGTAGGTGGCTTATTCGGGTATTCTTCTGTGAATTCTATTGTAAGTTTGAAAGTTCCTGAAGTTGAAAGAGAGATAAGCAACCTTTATTCAGCATGAATTTACACAAGGGATGAGTAAGTAGCATCCCCCCATAATACACACTGACACTACTGTGCTCACACAGGCACATTGGATATGGAACACACATTGTGCAATCCCACAGCAATTCCTTTACTCTCACGGAGTTAATCATTAACACTGAAGTCCTACACAGCACTGGTACAAGAGTATTTCCTGTGACTTACTTTTATTGCCAAAACCAGTCAAAAGGTTTATGTAGGGAAATAAATCTGCCCTTGGGGTTTTCTTCCAGAGAGCCTAATCCCAGTACACTGTACAAACAACAGCGGTGGGTGTAGAACCATCTGTGTAACACAACGTCATTCGGTGAGTCCTATCTATGGAAAATGCTGTCATGGTAAGGATCTCGTAATTTATTTCCTCTAAATTTAAAAAAAGTCTTGTTTCTCAACAACTGTAAGGCAATCAGGTCTTGCAGAAAAGTTGTATTGAATGCAGCATCCAAATCTGACACTTTAAAATACAGACCTGACCATTTACTTCGCACTAACTGGTCATCCTTAGAGAAAGACTGATTAAGCAGAAATAG
Organism: Callaeas wilsoni; assembly: GCA_013398955.1. Taxonomy (NCBI): domain Eukaryota; kingdom Metazoa; phylum Chordata; class Aves; order Passeriformes; family Callaeidae; genus Callaeas; species Callaeas wilsoni. The sequence continues at coordinate 6,262 of VWPU01004304.1, read as the reverse complement.
AAAACTGTAGCTGAGTCTCAATCCAACCATTTTAACAGCCTGCACCACCGTAAGTTATTTTAGCCCTTCTCCTCAGGCTATGACAATCTGAGAATAAGAAGTCTGTCAACTAAGCTGCACATATGGGTTCAGGGGATTAAGGACTGCTCCTGATTCAGCGCGGTAACTAAGGAACTCTACCTACTCCCCTGCAGACCAGGCGAGCTCCTCCCAGCCACGCTGCCACCAAGAGCAACCAGCCCCGGAGGCAGCTTAGGATGTTCCTGGGTATGCCCAGAGAGAAGTGTCTGAAGCACCTTCATATAAATACACAGCTCTCCTGTAGGACTGCACCTGACAGTAAGAGCAGGAACAAGCTGCTGGTGGGGCATATTACCCTTTCTTGAAAAGGCATCCTTATCTATCAGTGATGAGTCAGGTTCCCCCCGTGCCTCCACACTCAGTGTCCTTGCTTCCTACTGTGAGGGAGTTTTCCAGTACTAATATAATGAAGTGATTCCTTTGTTTGGCTGGCAAACATGTGCCAACAACTGGTAAGCCAGAGAACAGATTTTTGGCTTTCCTTCTTTTTTTTTCTTTTCAGATCAGCAAGGACTTGCATGATTTCCCAGGGACTCCTTTCTTTATAAGGAGATAAACTGTAACAGTGAGTTGCAAGAAATGAAGGTCATTGCTTTGACGTTCCAGTTAGCAAATGAAGACACAGCACAGATGCTTTAGCACTTTTCCTACAGCAGTGGGAAGTCTCAACACCCTAAAAATAAGTTTATGCATGTTTGGTTTTTTTTATTAGCAACCTAACAATGTAACAGCAGAGAGCCAACACTATGCTATCTCACTGTGAAACAAACGAGCCAGAACAGTAGAGTTAGGATTGTTCAAATTAGTGGAAGTCTGCAGTGGGGTTTTCAAGTTTACTCCAGCTTAGTCCAGAGGCACAGAGCCAGGTCTGAGATCAGCTTGAAACCCAAGACTAGGAAGTTAGTAACAACTTCTACCAGCTGCAAACATCAGCCCCTTAGAACCAAATGCTTCAAGATTTGACTCCAGATATTCTCAGCTCTCCCTGCCCCAGTTCTGGTTTTCAGTAGCCTCCTCCTGAAAAATGAGTGACTAAGCAAGCAGTAGGCTGAAAACCAAGGACAAACCATCACACAGGTTTGACAGTAACAGGAGCAGCTTGGTCTTAGAATCCATTTAAAACTACTGAAAGAAAGGGAAGCTACTGTCCCACCAGTGACAGGACAGTGCTACTTTTAACACAAATCTGAGCAAGGGGCTCATCTGGAGCAATATCCAGCTGGAGTATCTACCTACTCAGATTTCCAACTCAGGGCCCAGAGTGGCAATGGCTCTTTGGAAATGCTCCACAGTACAAACCCTCACTATTGAGCTTTATTGAAGGGTAAATCCAGAGATCTGACGCACCAAAGTCCAAGGGTCACACTGAAAGCCCACGGAAGTCAAACAGGTATCACAACACACTGCTGGGGATGAGGCCTTCAGTGTCCAGTCCCTTCTGTCACTAATTTTAACGCTTTCAAATTATCATATTCACTGTCATTATTGATATTGGGATCACCACTAATCTTAGGAGAACATTCTCTTCTCTGCCCTGTACTTACCTTGTTGATCACTTCTACCTCAGGATTTGAGACCCTGACACAGCCAAGAGAGGCTTCTGCACGACCTGTGCACCAGCCCCAGCCACTCCAGAGAGCAGAGCCCATGTCCCTGCGGGGCCCCCTCACTGCAGCCCCCAAGAGCAACTCCTCCATTCCACTGCCCAAAAAGCAGGGATGAGCTCTTTCACTCCCACACAAGGATACAGGATCCATATTCCATACGCAAGGAATAAACCACACAGAAGACAAATGCCTTGTGTTCTCTGTTCAAGCCTCCTGCACAATCACAGCAAGGCAGGATACTACAATAGCTGAACTAAAGTCTCTCTGAGCCAGGAATCCTACACTAACCACAGTATCATCATCCAGTTTCAGAAAAACATGTCTAAAGGACTGGGACAGCCTGGATTTCCATGGCTGTGCCAGCATTACCACTTCAGATGCCACACACGTAAAGATTCTTAGAAACACGGTGAAGGGCAGGATAAATATCCCCAGGGTCCTACTGCAGACACCTGCAATCGAATCCTCTTAAACCAGAAGATGGAAGTTATGCCGCTGATCTAAATTAGTGGTTGCTCCTAAGCTGAGCCAGCCTGCACACTGAGTTGTGAAAACACCCTCCAAAGTCTGGGGGTGGAGAAGGAGGGATATCAGCTGCAGAATGCTGCACAGCAAGTAAACAAATGTGTTTCAACTTCAGGTTTGCAGCCCAGGCAAACGACGACACCTCAGAAGCTGCAGGTGGAGAAGGGCCTCACCAGAATGACAATAAAGAACAGTAAAACTCTCATGATGTTGGAATTATTATACCTCTAGAATAACGCCCCCTCCCCCCCAAATTTCACAGGATACTTTTACAAGAACTAAGCTATCTGAAATTTTACAGTATCACCACAGAGTGAAAGAGCCTAGAAATGTAAAAGAACACTGACCTGCAAAGGCTTCATGAGAAAGATTATAGAGTTTCAGTGTACCTTTGAGTCACAAGTTGCACAGTTGCAAAGGAAGTCCAAACTAACATACTGCTAAATTAAAATTTCCTTACTCTTACCTACATGAAGCTGAACTGCATCTGGAGTGCACTACCATTATCTGAACTGTGCTACTCCACTCACTGAATGGAAAAGCACAGCTGAGGCACCAAGAAGCCCTATCTCCAGGCACCACTTAGTGCTTTGTTATCCAGGAAGGTAAGATACATCCAGAGGAGAGGAGATAAGCAAATATCCTGCAACACAAGGCACATCTGCTTTCCTGAGCACACAGTGTGAAAACACACACTTTGCTAAGAAAAGAGCAATCCATCACACCCTGAGATTCCATTATGACATCAACTGAAGCAGGACAGCAGCAGCAGCCTCAAGCATCTGTCTGAACCTGAAACTCCTGTGAGTGCAACATGTCCTCAGTATCCAAGATAAAGACACAATGCTGCCTCAGAAAGCACAGAGGAAATCAATATGTCAGGGCTCTCAAAAGCAGTCTTCAACCTTCCGCAACTAAATGGCAATATATGGAAAAAAGTCCTTATAGCATCTGTTAACCACATGCTGAGCTGGAAGAGCCTGAGCATGGCAACAACCTGCATTTTAGCACACTGCAAGGAGACAGCTTTCTGCTCCAAACAGTGAATCACTCTATTAGCAGCAGTGCTCCAAGAGGCTAAGCAGCTCCAGCAACCCCCACAGAAGTTTAAGAGAGCCCTTCTTTAAGGGTTACCAGATGAGACAGCAAAATACATTTAGCCTAGCTGTTCCATTATGCAATGTTTTAAGTCCAAGTTCTAAACACTACACTGCTGAAGCAGCTACTCCAGCAAGTTTCTTAACTAATCAAATACATTAAAAAGAAGAAGAGTCTTCAGAGTTTTCTTAGGCCTGAAGTATTTAAAATCTTCAAAATCTTCATAGAGAAATAGTCTGCAATTTAGAGGCAGGTCCACAGGTGCTACCTCCAAGGATAAACAAAGACAAGGGAGTTAGCCAAGAACAACATAAGAGTTAAGGATTTTTTCCTATGCTTTTGTCATGAGTCATGGAGATCTAAGATTAATTATAGCCTACACTGAAAGTATCTTTAAAAAAATGCATCACTGATTTCAGTTAGACAGTATTTCATGTCTAACAGGTTTTCACAAGATGCTTAAGTACTCAGACAGCATCAGTAAACCTATCAAAGTCAGTAAGGCCAGATGGAAGCTACAGGTACGTCACCAGGACCTATTCAGTCAGCTTTTAAACTTAAAAAGTCTTTTCAATCTTAAGCCCTGAACAATACCAATTGTAGCAGAGTGAAATAAATGACAAGAAAAAGCCACTCTTCTGAACTTCCTCAAACATTCAGCCCACTTCCTACTTCAGCTGACTCACGCTGGAACTTGCTCACAAAACACTTCCAGCATCAGAAAAACACAGAACTCAAACAAAAGACAACAGTTCTGTACCAAGCTTTTGACGGTTATCCAAACATGAGTGTCCCTAAAAACATGATCCCAGGTTCAACAGAAAAGTTTGTAGAGATCCTTAAAATGACTTATAATAGACGTAGTGATTACAAGCAAGACTGTAGAAGCTAGTTTGTATGTTTCTGTAAGTCAACACAGCAATCTAAACCTACACCACTTTCTGAGAGTAAGATTAGAAAAATAACATTTACATAAATCAGGCACACAGGCGTGTGGTCAGGTGAACATGCACCCGCGCCCCCCCGCCATCCCCAGGCCCGCACCTGTTGCAAGAGTCTACGGCAGTGACACCAAAGCCGTGTCAAACCGCAGCAGTTTACCCCGAGAAAGCCAAACACCAGCCCCGCACGCCGCACTTACCGTCCTCGAAAGGGGTCCCCTCGGGCCTGGAGGAGGGAAAGCAAAGCACAGCGTTACCCCGCTGGCAGCCCGGCTGCAACCCCCCGGCGGCTGAGCGGCCCCCGCGGCCCGCCGCCCCCTTCCCTGCCGACTCACCCGAAGATGACGGCGTTCCACACCATGATGTTGTTCTCAGAGGGGGCCCCGCTCACCCCGGCCGGGGGATCCTCCTGCAGCCTGCGGGGGACAGGGGCGGTGAGCGCGGCCCGCGCCCCCCGCGCTGCGCAAACGGCGTAACCCGGGGCGCCGCCGCGCAAACGGCGTAACGCGGCCCGGCAGCGGCCGCCTGCGCAAACGGCGTAACCCGCGCCAGGCAGCGCCGCCCGCGCTACGCAATCAGCGGAGCGCGCCTTGCCCCGCCGCCATGTTTAGCTGCCCCCTCCTCCCCCGGTAGCGCTCGGCCCTTCGTCCTCCTCCCGCCCGCCCCCCCCTTTACCCTCGGCCCGCGGCCTCGGTACCTCTTGAAGTCCCGCATGAGGCGCCTACGGGCCGGAGTGGACATGGCGGGCCGAGGGTTATAGCTCAGGCATACACTGCCGGAGGGAGCGCCGGGCGCGGCTGAGGTTCGAGCTCCGACTGAGGCGGCGGCGGCGCTGACGGACAGGAGCGATCGCGGCCTCTACCACTACGGCGGGCGCGGGGGGGGAGCCTGGGCTGCACCGACTTCTGCGCCGGCAGCCGGACGGTCCCGGGATGTACCAACGGCGCGGGGGGAGGGGGGCGGAGCCGGATGTGGCGGAGCCCCCGGCCCAGCCTCTACCACCGCGGCGGGGGCGGTGCCGGGGGCGGCGCCGGGGCGGTGCCAATGTCGGCGGCGGGCGGGGGTGTGACGTGCAGCGGCGTCACGGAGGGGGCGGCGCGGCGGCGCTGCGGGTCGGGATCAAAACAGTTCAATAGGGAATGCGAGGGCCAGGCGCACGGGCGAACCGAAACAAGGAGCTCATTCCCCACCTCCCCAGGGCAGGCAGGGCTCCATCACACGTGACAGTGTCTTGGGAAGACAAACACCATCACTCCAAATGCCCGTCCTCCCCCAGCTATATTGCTGAGCATGAGCCCATGGTCTGGGATATCCCTCGGCTCACTCGGGATCAGCTGTCCTGGTGTGTCCCCTCCCAGCTCCTTGTGCACCCTCTCGCTGCTGGGGTGGGGTGAGCAGCAGGGAAGGCCTTGGCTCTGGGTAAGCCCTGCTCAGCAGTAACAAAAACATCCCTGTGTTACCAACACTGCTTCCAGCACAAATCCAAAGCACAGCCCCATACCAGCTGCTGTGAAGAAAATTAACTCCATCGCTGTCAAAAACAGCACAGTCTGCTACACTGCATTTTCTGCTTCCCCACAGAGTGTTTTCCAAGGGGAAAATAAGCTATTTTCTACGGTTTTTCACAGCTTTTGGAAATAATCTCTCCGCTGTTGTGTAAAGCACGCTGGCTGGGCTCTGTTTTTCGAGTTTATCCTCACTTGTAATTTAATATAATTCAGCTGCGGGGAGAGGCGGCTTCAGAAAGAGACACGGGAGAAAACCCACTGAAAGAAAGTTAACATTGTTATCACGGCCGCACTGCAAACGGCCGCACTGCAATCCTGCCGTTCCGGGCCTTTCCCGCTGTACCAGCCTGTGCAGTAAGAACCGTGTGAGCTCTGGGTGCCTGTCAGGAAGAGCCTTGCCCAGCGCCCGGCCTTTAGAGGCACAGGAGCTGCCGGGAGCCGCCCGGCCGTGCTCCCCCGGAGGCCCGCGGAGCCGCCCCGGCGGGCGGGGCCGGGCGCGCGC
>VWPU01004299.1:0-23552 GCA_013398955.1 Callaeas wilsoni | reverse complement strand
GGGAGCGAGGGCGTGGGTCCTGCCGGGACCCTCCGCTGCCGCCGCGATGGGCGACCCTCGGCCCCGCGCCGCCGTCCTCCTCCCTCTGCTCTGCCTCTGCGCCGCGCTGCCCGGCAGCGTCTCCAACAAAGGTGAGCGGCGGAGCGCCGCGGGCACCGTCCCGGGCGGCGGCGGGCGCTCCGCTGGGACCCCCCGGCAGCCCCCGCGGAGGGGCTCTGGAGGGACACGTTGGCCGCGGCTCGTCCGTCCGCCCCCGCGGTGGCGGTGCGGCTCCGCGCTGCTCGCCGCCTTCGCCCGGCACGTTTTTGTCGGGGCATCTCCGCGGTCCGCGGCGGCCCCGGCTTTCTTCGCCCCTTCGGGCGCCCTCATGCCATCCCATCCCCATTCTCTACTTTGTCCATCTGTCATCCTACCGCAGCTTTTTTCTCCATTCTTTCTTCTCCTAGCGCTCCCCTCGCGTTTTCCTCTTTTCCACCCACTTGTCTTGCTTTTGTTTAGTTATGACTGGGTGGATTTAGATTCCCATCCTTTCCCTAGCATGCTGAGAGAGAATATGTTGTTTCTCCACAGAGCCCTGCAGTTCATAAAACACATTCCCTATCTCCATCTTCCAGTCCTAGTTCATCCATCTACAGTCTGTCAATAGGAACTCTTGTATAGTTATGCATTAACGATGCAAGTTGCTTTTATGTATTTTACGTGTGGGGGATAAAAAACCCCCAAGCCACCCCAGCGCTACAGCTGTAACGTTCTGAATGCAGATGTTCTTTGAGCACACAGAGTGACGGAGAAAGATGTACATTTCTAGATCTGTGGCTGTAGGGACCAGCGTGAGAGATTTATCCGAGGGGAGTCAGTGGTAATCTGACAGGATGGGAAAATCTGTAAACATTTGAGGGGCTCTGGAGTCATCGGGGAATGTGACACCTTAGGGTGCTTTCTGTGCCTTGGAAGAGTCAGGGCTACGGGGCGGGTGCACCGCAGAGCTGTGTGTACCCTGACATTGGCAGGGGCATTTATTTGTTCTGCTCTGCTTCCATGGGGCCCGGTGGCAGGGAAAGGCCCCTCATGCTCTGGATTCTCCCTCTCCTTTGTGAATTTGCACTCGGAAATGTCTACCCACCTTTGGCAAATTATATTAGATTGACGGGAGCTTTCTTGAAGCTGGTAGGAGTCTGTATCCTGGTAGGAGTCTGTATCCTAAAAATATTCCTAAAATGTTTTTCTATTCTCCAACAACTCATTTCCCGAGAAATCAGATTGGTGATTCCCAAGTTGCAGGTGGATGCAGCAAAGGATTTATCTCTGTACCATCAGCTTGTTACCCCAGCAACAGGGCACATTTGGCATTTATAGCTCTGGATCCCCACCTCGGTGGTGTGGCGCATGGATAGAGCCGTAACAGAATGGAATCCGGTGGGGACAATGGAGGGGCAGGGGGAGACGCAGGCACTTGCACACAGGGAGGATTCCACCTGCATACTGAGCAGGATGGATGTTTCTCTGGATTTCCTATGCAATGCTTTATAATCTCAATCAATACGGTGGTGGAGAAGTGCCAACCCACGCTCTTTGCTGCCACGCCAGGCTGGGTCTGCCCGCTCTGCCCTGCTGGGACATCCCCTCCCTGACCTGTCACCCTGCCTGCTGGCCCACCAGCCATCCCTGGCAGCAGCCCCTGGCCCCAAAATGCACGAGTGCTTGGTTGCACGGGATGCTGATCCTTTTGAGTCAACACATGAGGCCATGCCAGTATGGCCTTTCGGAGGACACTGTGCTGCAGAGGATGGATTCAACATATTGGAAGTAGTGCCCTTGAGGGGAATGGCTCTGTATCCTACTCCCCACCAGCTCTGAGCCATGCTGTGCTCAAAGTATTGCTGGGTTGTAATAAATCTTGGTCTCCAGGGGGTGGGAGAGTGGGGGATTATCTGGGAATGGGGGTTGTAACTAGGCCATGTAATATAATCTCTGAGGCCCATTTGGCAGGCAGTGGGCATGGGGGAGGGGTTTGTAATTTGTAATGATTTTTTTTCTCTCTCCCCTCCCATCTCCTCCCCTTCCCTCCCCCCCACCCCTTTATTTCTCCCTTTTGCTGCCCCGGAGCCTGTGTGATAAAGATTAATTTGCTATTTCTGGGCCTGTGACATTTTTCAGAGCCTCCTGCTGGCTGCTGCCTCCATGCCAAGCCTGGCTGGGCTCCAGCCAACTGGATTAGCAAGGAGGGGCCAAAGGAATATGGTGCTCACCATGGAGTGGCGAAGGAAGGAGCAAGGGACTCTCAGAATAGGTTGTTATGTGCATAGGATAGCTGACTGAAGGTGTACCTGGGCATGTGTGTGTAACTCCTGGGCCTTAGTCTAGAGGATGCAAGGCACAAGTGATAATGGCTGCATTGTCCCCTGGGGACACCCCAAGGGAAGACGTAGGCTGGATCCTTTCGTTATAGCTTCATTGAGCTAAAGGGTTTAGCATTTGGAATCTGTCTCCAGGCAGAGGCTACTTCTGCCTCTTGGGTTCACTTTTTTTGTAACTGCTCCAGCTTTTCTGGGCACCTAGATGTCTCTCCACCTATATCTAATAAGATAGTAATGAGGACACAAGAAGGAACACATTGTTTCTCATGAGCTCTCCCATGAGTAGAACTAAATAAAGATAACTTTTTTCTCCCAGCCTATTTGAGATGTCTTTATTTCTAGACAAGAAGGTGGAGAAGGGTGGTTTTTACTTGCCAGGGGACGAAATTCTTCTATTTTCCTACTGAATCTGCAGTTGGTGGCTAATACATTCCTGTCCTCCATCCCTTACCCCAAACCTGCCTCAGCAAACAAGCACAAACCATGGATTGAAGCCGAGTATCAGGGCATCGTCATGGAGAATGACAACACCGTCCTGCTCAACCCGCCACTGTTTGCACTGGACAAAGATGCCCCACTGCGCTATGCAGGTAGGTGCGGAACACCTCTGGGAAGGGTGGAAGGCAGGGACAGACTTATGGAGAGGCAGGGACACAGTGACATTCATCCCTGTGCTGGATCCTACCTCTCTTCAGGAAACAATCACCTCGAAACCTTGCTCCAGAGGAGGTCCCTAGTGAAGTCTGGAGGCAATTTGGGCACAGCTTGATTTAGGATGCTGTGAGCTGTTTCCTTAGGGAGAGACACCGAGGGTGGAGCCAGCTACTTTTTGACGCAGTTCTGCTATTTCCAAAGATCACATGCAGAGCGCTGTGTCTGTGAGCCCTAGAGAAAGCTGGTAGGACACACTTCCCTGGCAATGCAACATCCCCTCACAGTGAGCACAAATCCCCGGAACAACAGGCGAGCCTTTAAATGGTTGTATTCCTAGTGCTTGCTTAGGCCATGCCTGGAGTTTCCTCACACATTCTTTGTCAGCTTTGAGAGAGTAAATGTGGTCCCTGTGAGCTGAATTTTAGGATTTAGTTGACCCTATCTGCAGTTCCCTGCGGTACTCTGCGCATCCTCCGTGTGTGGGTGGATGAGACATCATGGATCTTCATGCTCTGGCTGTCTGTCTGCAGTATATGGCCTCTTTTGCCTCCCTGAGGGATGCGGAGGAGAAATAAGGTGCTCCCTCAGGGCCGTGTCTGTAGCACTAATAAATGTAGCTTGAGCCTTGTAACCTCCAGTCTTTCGTGATGCTGGTCAGGACTCCTTGCCATGGGAGTAGTCTCCAGTAGATGGCAATCTGCACCATTAATGGCTGTAAGGGATAGCAGGAGGAACTGCTAGGGAACCCAAAACTGCTCAAAATGAAGGATGATAATGAGAGAGAATGGAAAGTGTAAGTTCGAAAGGGAGAAAATATAGGAAAGGAAAGCAAGGGGTGTAATCTGCTCTCCTCAGTCCTTTTCTTTCTCCCCTTCCTCTCTATTTTTGTGCGTACCAGGTGAAATCTGTGGCTTCAGGATCCATGGGTCAGGGGTACCTTTTGAAGCTGTGATCCTGGACAAAGCTACAGGAGAGGGGCTGATCCGGGCCAAGGAACCAGTGGATTGTGAAGCGCACAAGGAGCACACATTCACCATCCAGGCCTATGACTGTGGAGAGGGACCTGATGGAGCAAATACCAAAAAATCACACAAGTAAGTTCATGCAGACATTGCTGCGTGCTACAAAATGTGATCTGTCACAAAAATGCAAAGGAAAATTGTTGTGGAAACACTTCCTTTAGCCAGAAGTATTTTTCTCTAGCCATGATATAGTAACTCAACGTGCTAAGAAGATCCAAAGAGAAATGTTCTCTGACCGTCACATGAGTGAATATAGAAATGAGGGCTCTTTGACAGCAGTTTCTAAGAGTGGTGTTTTACATTGCTGCATATAGGTAGGAGGTCCAGATTGCATTATTATTACTTTTGCTCTTTCTCAGTGGTTGGAAACCATTGTCCAAGCACCCGTGTGACAACATTGCTGCGCTGAAATCAAGCTGTCTTTCCTTGTCCTTGCTTTTGACAGCTGGAAATCAGAGTGGTGCACTTTAAAGGAATGACTTACTCTGAAATTCAGGTGGTGCATGGCTCCTAGTCAGCCCATCAGTTCTTACTGATGTCTCTCTGCATCAGGGCCACAGTGCACGTTCGAGTAAACGATGTGAATGAGTTTGCCCCTGTCTTTGTGGAAAAGCTGTATCGCGTGGCAGTGACGGAGGGGAAGCTGTATGACCGCATCTTGCGCGTGGAGGCCATCGACGGGGACTGCTCGCCGCAGTACAGCCAGATCTGCTACTATGAGATCCTGACCCCGAATATTCCCTTTCTCATTGACAATGACGGTAAGGATCCTCACCCACTGTGTGCACATCACTCCTGTTTTTCTGCTCTGCTCCTTCTCTGCCAGCCCCATTTGAAGGCAGAGCTGTGCTATATAAATTTTCCAGCACTGCTGATCCATCCTGGTGAGAGCAGCAGCATCCATTTTGTGGGATGCTATAACTTGTTACAGAGGGACACTGGACAGGGTGACTCAACTCTTTTTTGGTTGTTTTCGTCACTGATCAAAGATATGAGTGATTTTTAGAAGGAACATCTTTGAGGAGACTGCCTGTCCTCTACCTTGATCTCTTTGTTTTGCAAACCAGGGAACATCGAGAACACGGAGAAGCTGCAGTACAGTGCAGATCGTGTCTACAAATTCACAGTGACAGCCTATGACTGTGGAAAGAAGAGGGCTTCTGATGATGCTGAAGTGGAAATCCAGGTGAAACCCACCTGCAAGCCCAGCTGGCAGGGTATGAAACCTCCAAACACAGTTATCTCTTCCCTTTGCTTTTGCTCAGCTACTACTCAGTCCTGGTCATCACAGATGTTTGTATATACACAGATAAATTTGTGTGCCCATATATATGGTTCAGTTTTGGCACGAACTCATCCCCATCAGGGGACGCAGCAGATGTCCAAGTCTGTTGCAAAGCCACTGAAAGGTAAATTCTAACACTGGAAAATCATTCCTTGGATTACTGTGACCTGCCATGCGTTTGATAAGACTCGTAGACTGTATTTGGCAAATGTTGTTTTTGGGGCTCCTCTTCTTGAAGATATTTGGCTTTTCCAGTGGTGGAGTGTTCCTGCAGGTTCACCTTAGTCAATTAGAATTAAGGGGAAATCAACGCAGCTACATGCCTGCTCTGCCTGATAAGAGGCTGACCAACCACAGAGTGATGACACACCAGTATTAGCTTTAGAAGCTGGGACCTTGGACTCTGTGCTTCTAGGAAATCTTCCCATGCACTGATGCCAGCTGAGTAAAGCTGCGTTTCCAGTGTGGAAAGGGCCAAAAATTTGGACTAGTCCACAGATGCCACTTGTGTGTATGCCAGGTGTTCTGGCCCTGTGTCCTTGGCAGTTCCTAATCCCGCTCTTTCACTCCTTTCCATTAGGCTGGAACAAGAGGATCGAGTACACCCCTGGTGCAGGCAGCCTCGCACTCTTCCCCACCATTCACCTGGAGACATGTGATGAGCCACTGTGGAACATCCAGGCCACGGTGGAGCTGCAGACAAACCATGTGGCCAAGGGCTGTGACCGGGATAACTACTCCGAGAAGTCACTGCGCAAACTCTGTGGTGAATTGGTTCTTTCCTGGGCTGAGGGAGGCTGTGGCACAGCAGCCTGCCCCTCCCTCTGGAGGGGTTCACAGTGGTAGCTGTGCCTCAGACAGCTGAGGTGCTGGGGGACACATTCCTCATGTCTGCTGTGGTCACTGGGGCTCGGAGGACACTGAGCTCATGTGCTGCATTGAGGGGCAATGGGCATTCCTGCGCCCGTATCTCATGGAATCGTGGATAGGTTTGGGCTGGAAGGAGCCTTAAAGATCCTCTAGTTCCAACATCCCTGCCAGAGACAGAGACACCTTTCACTAGGCCAGGTTGCTCAGAGTCTCATCCATCCTGGCTTTGAACACTTCCACAGCTTTCTAGTTTTATAAGGAACTACCTGTGCTTTCCTTGCTGGGAAGCCAGAGATTTCTGTGTGTTGTCCCAGTATGCAGGGTCTGTGGGACTTCCCTCAGCACTGAAAAAAAAGTCACCATTCTTCTCCAGATAGGAGAAGGCCTATAGGCAACTCCTCCTCTTCCTGTGCACTGAGACATTACAGTGAGGCTTCCAGTGCCCACTTCATCTGATCCCCAGTTCTCAGGCTCCTTATTCTCCCATGCCAACATTCCTGACTCCCTCCCTTCTCGGTAGGTGCTGCCTCAGGAGAGATTGACCTGCTGCCAGTGCCTAGCCCCACAGCAAACTGGACGGCACGGCTCTCGGTGCACTACAGCCAGGACAGCAGCCTCATCTACTGGTTCAATGGCAGCCAGGCTGCCCAGGTGCCCGTGGTGAATGGCCCAAATGGCCACGAAGGGCTGAGTGACCACTTCACGCTGTCCGTGTGGATGAAGCATGCCGTGGTGCCCGGCAAAGGCAGGCGGGAAGAGGAGACAGTGATCTGCAGTACAGTGCAGAGCGGTGAGATTTCTCCTGGGGTGGTGACACTTCTGCCCACTGCCTCCGAGCTCCTGAGAAGGGATTTACTCCTGTCCCTGCAGGGGTAGATCTCTGGTGTTCCAAAGCAGGACTTGGACAGGGGTTCCTCCTTAGGAACACAGCTTCTTTAGGTGTTCCTTTTTCTCGGAGTGCTCATGCCTCCTGTGAGCACATGGTGCTGAGTGCCAGTCATGCATGGCAGTGTGGGCTTCTGGGTTCTGGCTACTGGGACTGCTTGGAGTGTGACACGTAACTCCCTGTGCTTGTCCCTGGCAGAGGATGGCTACTCACACTACTCTCTGGCTGTGCATGGCTGCCGGATTTCTTTCCTCTACTGGCCATTGCTGGAAAGCGCAAGGCCTGTGAAATTCCTCTGGAAGCTTGAGCAGGTGAGGAAGGGTTTGCCTCCTCCCCGTGTCCCTTCTCCTTCTGCCCTTTGCTGATCCCATGCTCTGCTGTCTGCTGTAGGTCTGTGATGATGAGTGGCACCATTATGCCCTCAACCTGGAGTTCCCCACGGTCACGCTTTACGTGGATGGCGTCTCTTACGACCCTGCCCTGATCCACGACAACGGCCTCATCCACCCCCCACGGCCGGAGCCTTCCCTCATGATCGGGGCCTGCTGGACCGGTGAGTACCCACTCCCCAAACCGTGTTCTTCCCTTGTGGGAAAAAGAGGGGGTGGAGGGAGACCCAGAAGAGGTGAAGGAAACAGCACCCAGTACTAAATGATGTAAACCACATTGCAGCCATCTTGCCTCCTTGGCTCCAAAGCCAGTGTGGCTCCTTCCTTCCTCATGGACCAAGGTAATAACAGCTCAGGGAAAAGTGTCACTGGCAGCTTCCTGGACAACAACTATAGAATATGCAATGGATAACCAACTTTCAGGCAGAGGGGAGTTGAAACTCTGTACCTTCAGGCACTGGTGTTTCTATCAAAGCCTTTCACCAGAAAGCAGGCAGTACTATTTATACTGCTGATTGTGTTGATGGGGATTTCTCTGTCTTGAGGGTCTATACGAAGAAGTCAGAAATCCTTCTGTACAGGAATTGGGTTGAAAGACAAAAATCAAGTTGGGAACAAAGTTAGGCCACTACCAAATTAAAACCTGTTCTGTGGAGATGCAAGGCTATATATCTCAAATCCTTCAGTTCTCCTGCAAGACTGAAGCAGGACAGAACTAAAGGAATTCGCCTCCTGTTTGCCTTCACTCTGGCAGAAATTTCTAGCAAGATGAAATCTTTACTGTACTGCTGCTTCTCTGAGGTCTGAGATCTTCCCACAGCTCTGTGCTCTTTTGATTGGCGTTTTGCAGACAGCCAATATTGATCAGCTTGGGACCCTCTCGTGGAGCTATCTGAGTTTCTAAGGGGTGTTGAGAACATAGCTTGTTTGGAACATGGCTAATTCTCAAAAGAGATAACATTGGGAAAGGATCAAAAAACTCTCAACATTGTAGTTTCTCCCTTAAGTCAGTTACTCGTCCTATAGTCTCACCATCCGCTTCATGAGAGGAACTGTGCCCTCTGTCACCTCTGATGTGCTGCCTCTAAGGCTGAAGGGTGCACTGCTTGGCACAGAGCTATTCTTGTGGACTGGCCAATACAGGCACTTGTATAGATACTTGCCTAGCCCTGTTACTACCATCTTCCAATGCCTTACTGCTCATCTGGATGTTCTCCTCTTGCAGAGGAGAAAAACAAAGAGAAAATCAAAGGAAGCGAGAACGCCACTGATTCTGTGCAAGGTAGGGAAAAGAAAGAAGATGGGTCTCTTCCCCTCTTGACTGTGCATGCCTATCACTTCTTGCATGGTGCCTTCCTCATACAGCTTCCCCAGTCCTGTCCTGCCACCTCCCACCGCCCTGGGAGGAAACCCCTTATTTGGCAGATTGGTCCTTGATACCTTGATACCTGTGGAGCATGAAAAGGCTGATGGAAGGACTGCAGCCTGCTTTGAGAGATGGAGTATGCTTTTTGTGTGGAGAGAGTCCTCATGCCTGATCATTAAAGCTGGTCTCTGAAGAACACAATAGCCATTAGAGACATCAGGAGATGTCACCTCATCCCTAACTATCTGTGGAATGTGTAGTTTCTTTTACAAGCCCTCACAGGAAGCAGAGTGAGAAGGGGACAAGAAATTGTTTCCATCTGGCATTCAGCAGTTTGACAGAAACTTCTCTATGCTACCCACTGTTCACTGCCCTTGTCTTTTTGTTGGTCTGTTTTTCTTGCTTTCCCCCATCTGGAATTTCAAAAATTTTCACCTCCTTTCTTCAGCATCCCCTGTCTTCTCATTGTCTTTGCTTTTCCATATCCTGTGCAATGCTCTCTACCTCCCTTAACATCTGTATGTCCCACACATTGTTGCTTTTGTTGTCTGTGCTTTTCCATGCCCCATGCCCCCCTCTGTCTCCCTCTACCTCCCCTACCTCTGTGTGGCCCTCACGCTGTTGCTTCTGTGGTTTTGCTCTCTTCCTCGCCATGTCTCTCACACCCTCCACCTCCCATGTTTCCCTCAGGAGATCCTCTGTCGATACACCACTACTTCCATGGTTACTTGGCTGGCTTCACTGTGCGCCCTGGTAGCTTGGAGAGCCGGGAGGTTATTGAATGCCTGTATGCCTGCCGTGAGGGGCTTGATTACAGTGACTTCGACAGTCTGGGCAAAGGGATGAAGGTATGCCCATCTGCCCAGCTTGCATGGGTCTCCTCCACTCTCCTCCCCAGCCTTGCTTCCCAGGACTTTGCCTGCTCCCCCACCTCAGGCAGCTCCCCACCTTTCTCCTTTGTGTCTCTCTCGGCCTGGACTTCTGTCATTTGCCATGGAACCATGAGTATTTTCTTTTCTTCCACCTCTAGGTTCATGTGAACCCCTCTCAGTCGCTGCTCACCTTGGAGGGTGATGATGTGGAAACCTTCAACCATGCAATCCAGCATGTGGCTTACATGAATTCACTGCGCTTTGCTACCCCTGGCGTCCGGCCACTCAGGCTCACCACTGCTGTCAAGTGAGTGGGCAGAGCAGCACCTCTGGCTCAGTTCAGCAAGAGGGTTGCCTCTCTTTTGACTGAAGTTACACTGACTCACCTTGTATTTTAAAATAATTGTATTTTAAGATGGTCTCAAAATGGGTAAAAATCTTCCTGAAAATAAATGATAAATTATCCAGTATCCAAATGGGTACTGTAGTAGTGGTTCCTAGTGCCTATGCAGAGCTTCTGCCTCCACTTGCAGTGTTCCAGGCATCTGGACTGGTTTTAATTTTCTCTGTGTTTGTCAATGTGACCAAGTCACCGGAAACCCAGTGGTGTCACTCCTACCACACGTCTCTGCCTTGCACAGCAGGCTGTAGGGAAGCTTTAGGAAGACTGCTGGAAAAAGGATATTCCCTTCCCTGGAAGTAATGGGCAGGAGACGTTCTTTTATAATGTTGTTGTTGGAAGCTTCTGCCAACTATTGTTTTCTACTGCTCTCTTTCAGGTGTTTCAGTGAGGAGTCCTGCGTTTCCATTCCTGATGTGGAAGGCTATGTTGTGGTGCTACAGCCTGATGCCCCCCAGATCCTGCTGAGTGGCAATGCCCACTTTGCTCATCCTGCGTCAGACTTTGAGGCTCCGGAAGGAATTCCTCTGTTCCCCAACCTCCAGATTACCTGCTCTATTTCTCACCAGGTGGAGGCCAAGAAGGATGAGAACTGGCATGGTACCGGTGAGTGGAGTGCGGGGCAAGGTGTAAGAGACAAACTAGAAAGACCTATAAGAGTTGCAGTCCTGCAGAGGAAGTAGAGCCCCTATAATTACACCCGAAAGCGAGAGTTTACAAATTTAGAAGCAAGGCACATTGTCTGTCAATATGTAGGCTAATCGGCTCTTATCCCTTTCTGCTCCTCCTTGTACTTTTTCTATCCACTCAGTTCCTTTGCCTCACTCTCTCCTAATTCTTTCCCAGGCTGCTCATTCCTAATCCCTTTTACATTTTACCTACTTTTCCCTTTATTGAATCCAGTACCGGATGTATGTCCTGCCTGTTACTCTCTCTACTCCTGCACTTACTTAGTTTTATCCTACTTCCTTGTCTCCTGCTTTCTTATTTCCTGCTCCCTTCATTCTCTTCCTGCATCACTTATTCCTGTGAATTCCCCAGTCAGTTTCCTCACACCCTACAGTATCCTGTTTTTCAATTTCTTTCCATCACGCTCAGATTATTGCTCTGTAGTCTGTGCTCTATGTGTCCATTCACTTCTTTCATATCTGTTCTGGTAATGGGATTTTTTGCTCCTACTTTTCTGTTTAGAAGCTTTGCCTTTCCTCATACAATGATGAGTTCCTTGACTTAAGAGCAGATTGTTCTCAATCCTGCTGAAAGCAGTTAGTTATTGAATGAGGTTGCCATTTTAAAGAAGATAAGATCTCAACCATGGTAACCAGCAGTGTGAGACAGGGAAAAGCTTTAAAAAGCATGCAGGGCCTGGGAATGTGTGAGCGTTGTTCCTAATTTGTACACTGTCATTGTCAACAAAGTCCTTACAGCCCAGATGTGTTATCATGAACCAGACTGATAATAGTATGTTGTTCCAAAATAAAGTGACTTTATTATGTGCATAAATAATGTCATTAGGACCATCCTGCAACAAGTAATTAGGCTGACAGTGATTTTACTTAAGGTCAGTGCTAGATGGAGAAGGAGAAGTAATTACCTATGAAGTGAGCACTCTTAGGTAAGCAGGTACGCCTCTGAGTAACTCCTTCCTTCACTGATGGCTGTCTGGCTTTCTGGCCGTATCTTCTTTCTGTTTGCATCTCAGTGACAGACACACGAATGTCAGATGAGATTGTGCACAACCTGGATGGCTGCGAGATCTCATTGGTAGGAGATGACTTGGACCCAGAGAGGGAGTACCTGCTCCTGGATGGGGCACTGCTGCAGCAGCGGGGCCTGGAGCTCGTTAACACCTCTGCCTACCTGACCATCACAGGTACGTCCTCTCCGTGCTCACAGCTATCCAGTTATGCCTCTGTCACCGACTGTCAGGCATCACTGGGAGAAGCATTTGACGTTAGAGATGTGTTGGTGTACTTTGTGACACTGAGTTTGTAACCATTTCTTGAACTCCTGGCTTTTGGAAGTCGCAGGCCATTTCCTTAGAGAGGTGGCTTTTCCTCCAGCACAAAGTACTGGGACATGGTGTCAGCTCTCACCCAGGCTTGTATCCCTCCTCCTGACTTACTCCCTGGGGTGTGGTGTTCTCAGGTGTCAGTAGCATTTTGCATGACATGACTGGAGGACAGCATATCTCACAACTTGTGGACAACACTTTTGTACTCTCCAGAATGTAACAGGGCTGTTGCTCTCAATCCTTCCTTCCCTTTCACTTGTTTTAGCAATGCAAGCAGGGATTCCATCAGGTCCTTAGCAGCCAGCTGCATCTCCGAGCCCTTCCCAGAATTAATGAACCCAGCATTGCCTTGGATCCCTCTGTAGCTTCTGGTTGCTGCAGGGTTAGGATGCCAGGTGACATTGGAGCAGGAGCTTCCTCACCCCACCCCTCTCCTCTTGTCTCAGGCGTGGAGAGCATTGCGGTTTACGAGGAGATCCTACGCCAGGTCTCCTACCACATCAACCACGGTGCTGCCCTCTATGAAAGGAAGTTTCACCTGTCCTGCACGGAGATGAATGGACGCTACTCCAGCAATGAGTTTACTGTCGAGGTACAAGATACATGCACACAGAGATTCTTCTGCATGCACGGGGAGGACATGGTGCATGGGAATGCATGGAATGTGCCGTGGACACAGGGCTGAGTCCCCCTACTCTCGTTTTTCTGCAGGTGAATGTTCTCCACAACATGAACCGAGCTGCTCATCCTAACCATATTCTGAGCTCCCAGCAGTTTGTGCACCGAGGCCATCATTTACCCGCAGAGCTGTCTGGACACAGTTTGGCAAGCACCCACAACCCAAGTATGTAACACCATCTTTTGGGTTTATTCCTTTAGATCAGGACGCTGATTTTCTGATATCCTGGCAGAACCTGTAGCGGAGGATTCCTCTCAGGCTCCCTGTACCTTTTATCAGGTTCTCATTGTACTGTCCTGTTCCTCTCATTGTTAGCCAGTGGACTGCAGTCTTTGTCAAATTGTATTTTAGAGCATGGTGCAACAATCCTCCTCTTGGGGGATGCTATTTTCTTCATGTAGAAGCAGACTGAAATCTACACCTCAGAGGGTCTAAGAAGAATAACTGTAAGCTGACTTCATTCATGCACCTTGCAAAGGTGCTGTGTCGGCTTGTGTAAAGTAATTTCAGAATGAAGCTTCAACAGCAGGAGAGAAAAGTGAGTCAAGACTGCCACTGCTCTCAAGAAAGAGATGGGAGTAGGTGGTGGTCAGGAAGGCAGGAAAATACAGGAAATGGCACCACGCAGACAAGAGCAGAATTCTTGCCCCCATAACAGAGGAGAGAGAAGCCTGAAAGCTAGACTAGATGTTTGTTTGTGCTGGTAGCCCTGTGCCACAAACATGACCACACTCCAATTGATTCCTCCTGGGCTGTGAAAGCTCCGGGACTTGTTACAGACATTTTGGTCCCCTGTCGAAGAGAACAAACAAGGCGCCTTTGAGCTAGCTTTTGCTGCAGCTTCCTGCAGTAGCTGATCCCAAGCTGGTCCAGTCCTGCAGCTGGCACTGCAGGGGCAGCCTGTGTATGTGCCAGCCTTTGCCTCCCCCTTCCTCAGCTCTGCCTGATGGCAGCAGCAAACTTGTCCCTGCTGAACAGAACCATAGACAAATTCGTGGAGGGCCTAGACAGATTTTGCAGGGAAGGTGGTTATCTGGGGAGGTAAGGCTCTGTCTACAGGCCTAAAACAAACACATGGGAGTTGGGCTAAGGGTCTTAGATGAACTTCAGGTTTTCTCCTGTGGAGAAGCCAGGCTTTTGCCACAGCACTAATTAGAAGTCCATCATAGCAGTCACATCTGCTCCATGTGCAACAAAGGCATCTTTCAGCTTCTTGCTTTCTCTGCTGCTTGCACAGAAATCACACCCTCTGAAAATCATTCTTAGACGGGCCTTAGAGGCTGTCCCCAGCACGCATTTCTCCCTCCCAAGAGCAGGATACAGATATATTCGGTGCAACATATTCCGGTGAATTCTGCAGATAAAGATGTGCAGAGTCTACAGGCCAGGCTGACATCACAGGAACTGCCTGTGCCCAGAGGCACAAAAAAGTCAGGATATGTTCCTGCATAGACCAAAAACCCAAACTCTGCCCAGGAATCTCAGTTCCTGCATGTCAGGTTGGAAATGCATGTTTATGTGACAGACTCTAGACACAACGTCTCGCTTTCTTTCTTCAAAGTGGTCCCCAGTGCTGCCACTGTCATTATTGTGGTGTGTGTGGGCTTCCTGGCACTTATGGTGATCCTCGGCATCCTGCGCATCCACTCCCTGCACCGGCGGGGAGTGGGGCAAGAGGTCCCTGGGGCTGCCGAGTCGGGGCACACCAGCACCGGAGGCAAAGAGAGCGACATGTTCTGGGACGACTCGGCCCTCACCATCATCGTCAACCCCATGGAGGTGAGGAGCAGCCACTGCGGCCGGGGCTGGGTGGGCAGCTGGGTTGTCAGACCCTTCCCCTTACCCCACATCTCGCCTCCCCAGTCCTACCAAAGCTGTCAGGAGAGGGCAGCAGGGAGTGTGGAGGGCAGAGCTGGCGAGGCCATGGAGGATGACGACGACAGCAGCGACTCGGAGACACCGGACTCCCCGGACAGCACTGACATGAATGCCCGGCACATCATCGGCAAAAGTGACGTCTCTCACCGCTACTAGGAGCTTTACAACACCCGCCCAGTGGATCCCCCCAAAACATATGGCAGGAAGGAGGAGGTGTCTTACTTTCAACTTCTTTCCTCCCCCACCGTGTACACATGTGCTCCTCCCTCACTTATCATTTCTGTCTCCCATGTTCCTTCATCTTCTGCCATTCTCATTGTGGACATTCCCCACATTATTGACCCCCATCTGGCTCTCCAGAAACATGTGTTAGGGCACTTACACATGACGGTGGCACAGTTCAGACTGTGATGCAGATGTTGGAAAGAATGGAAATCTGAAAGGCAGAGCCAGCCATAGGGCTCAGAGTGGGGTTTCTCACAACCCCTCCCCAGATATTATATATATATATTGTATATTTTTTCAATGTTGTCATTTGAGGTTTATTCTCGTTTCATGCAAAAAAAAAAAAACAACCAACAAACCACTGCAGCTTTGTGTCGCTTTGTAAAATTGTCAATACTCCTAATACTAAATGAATGAAGGTAAGAAAGATGAGGAAACAAAGTGGATTTTAAAATAAATGGATTTCAAATAAAACATTCAGGACTTCTGCAGTTTTTCACTACAGCCAGGGAAAGAAATAGTGTAGCCTCTAATGAGAAACTGGAGCTTGTCCAGAGCATGTATTTACTGAAATTACTGCCTTGTCTCGGGGAAGGGTTACATTTTTTAGCATATGTGATGAAACAGGAAAAGCACATCACTCGCGACCCTACCCCCTGCCTTTCTGAGAGTCAAAATACTCTGTAAACACAATGTAGCCTTGCCCAGGACTGGATGCTAGGAACCCACAGAGGAACAGAAGGCACTCAAGCCTGTTGCAGGCAAATGCAGCACACACAGCAAACTTAATTCTTGTACACAGAAAAAAAAATAAATAAGGCTCTTTCCATACACTTAGTGTATCAATAGAAACAGGCCAAATCTCCTTAGCTTCATCCATCTTCTCACCTGATATGCTTTCTTTATCAGTATGATAGTGTATTTTTTATACCAGGAGTTCCAGCTTGTAGAACAGCCCCAGCACTTCTGGGGCAGGAGACATCTTCCTCTTTCTGCTGAGAATGGAGGGGTGGAACCACAACAGATACTAGCACAGCATGGCTCTGAGCCCAGCAGCAGCATGAGTTGTTAGGATAGTGCTTCAGAGCAGGTTGTGCTTCTTCCCTGGATCTGCTTGGTCTGGTTTTTCAGACTCTGCAAGACGAAAAGGGGCTGTCAGCTGCCTGACACATCTAGGGGAAATGGCTGCAACATGTGAAGGACCCAAAGGAAAACTCTGCAATTTGTTGCCAGCTAGGATTGAGAAATCCTCCTTAGGGGCAAGGCGGCAGTACAGTAGCTGAGAGTGGAGGAGCCCCTCTGAGGGCATGAAAGGTTGCAGCACAAGATCTCTGCTTGCTGCAGCTCTCTCAGATGTCTCAGCTCTAGCCTGTCTTCATGCCCAACTGTGCCCTCATATGGTTGTTACTGGGTCCAAAAGAAGTGAACATGCTGGGGCTAAGACACTCTTACAGCTTCTGCTTTGTCTCCTTCCCAGAAAGTTCCATACCCTTGTTTCATCAAGGGAGTTTACAACAGGCACTGTCAAACCAGTGCCCTGACATCTTAAAGCACTGGAATAATTCAAGTCTCCAGAAGGAAAAAAAAAAGGCTGCATTGTGCACATTGGAGCAAAAAACTTGGCACAAAATAGTCGGTGTGTCCTGAGAATGCCTGACCCAAATCTGATCTGTGACAAAAAGCACCACCTCTCAAAGCACTGAAAAAGACCAGGTCTCAGGACCACAATGTCCCTGTACCTCCACAGCAGCCTCAGCCAAGTGCTACAGCTTACAAGGTGGAAGAGGCCAAATATACAATGACTTCATAGGTAGCCATCATGATGGCTGCGTTTGGGATCTGGCGGATCAGGTGCGCCAGGAGCCCCCGGTATAGAGCCAAGGGTCCCTCTTCCCGGACCACGAGCTGCAGAGTCTGTGTGAAGGAACGGTACCGTGACCCTTCCTCTCGCAACCGTGTCCGAATGACCTCTGGAGAGACAAGAAGGGAAGCCATGTATTAGCAGATGGATCCCACAGGCATGGCATCTCCCCTCAAGGAGAACAGAAGCCAGGAGAGTGGACCCACTCACCGTGTGGATATGCAATGCACGTAGCACAGGTCTTGGAGACAGCAGCAGCGCCCATTAGTCCAAAGAAATCATGGTTGTTTGGTGGAAGTGTGAGTGATGGGGAATGGGAATGCTGGCTGTTTCTCAGCTTCTGTTTCAGTGCTTCATAGATGACAAAGTGTATGATGGTCTCTGACACTCCAGCATAGGAGGCAGTGATCCCACGGTAAAATCCACGCAGGCCTTCAGTGCGGTACACGTGCATGGCACACTGGAGAGCGTTGCTGGCCATCTCCCCCTTCACCCTGTAAAGAAGGGAGAGGGTTAGGACAGCATACTGCATCCCAGCCTACAGTGCTGTGAACACAGCCATAAGGCTCTTGCCCAGCTTATGACTTGCCATGTTCTCATGAGAAATCACAGACCTCTCTCCCTGCCCACCACCACCCCCAAACCAATCCTGATGTGACATGGAGTGGCTCTCCACTGCTGGCCTGCCTTACCTGGCTTCCAGCTGCATCCTGGTTTTCACTAACCAGATGGGGTTGGTGAGTGTGGCTGAGCTAATGCCTGGGGAACAGAAGAAGAAGACAGCCGTGAGTGCCAGGATCACGCTGACAGTTTGTGAAGAGGTGCTGATCTATCAGCTCTCTGAGCTCTGCTTGGCAAGCTGCAGGCATTCGCAATTTGAGAATGACCTTGAGAAGAGATATTTAGGGCAGACTATTTGATTCTCCTCCTCCCCTATTCCAGCCTTTGTCTACTGGTAATTAGCTCCTCTGCCTCCAACAAAACCCTACTACAGGCCTGGGTGTTACCAAGAGGCAGGAAACAGCGGGCTAATTTTGCAAGCGTGGAGGATTTTGTTAGAGAACTGGGATATATCAAGAGAAATGGTTCTGTGAGTGGTCTAAATTACACACTGCCTTCTCCCTCTCACAGCAGAATAGAGCTCATGATAGCAGCTGAAGGGGTAAAGACTAGACTTCAAGAGATGAGCCTAAGAAGAATGAGGAGTGAGAAAACATTTTGGTTACCCACCCAAGGAATTCACTTCTCCAGATGTGGAGGGAGAAAACTGCAGAGCAGCAATGGAGAAGAAATGAAACACATAGGCACTTCCAGACAGAAGGACCTCTTGGCTTTGACTGGAGACAGAAAAGGCTCACCTGCACAGGCTGCTGCTAATATGTGTACTTTCTTGGACTCCGGTACCAGGACAGTATTAAGCTTCTCCTTAATACCAGAATAGGCAGCAAAATATATAGCCCTGGTTGGAAAAAAAACCCAGAAGAGGTTACAGCTCCCCTATGAGGAGCAGAGACACTACTGTGGGGTCTCACTCTGACTTTTCTTACTCCCAGCACAGGTTTGTCTAACGTGACATCAGATACCATTTATACCTGGCCCACAGCAATCACCTTAACACTACGATCAGAAGCTCCAGAAGATGTCTGTGTTGAAGGGGTTCTGTGGCACATAAGCACAAGGCCCAGACTGCTTTCAGAAAGTGGAGCAACAGCTATGACACAGGTCCCTTAGAAAGTGTACAGCATGAGGCACTGTCACGGAGCAGTACTCACCGGGAAGGAGCAACCCCAGCGAGGTTTGGACCCAGACCTCGGAACAGGGACCGCATGCCTTCCTTCTCAAGGATGGCCCTACAGAAGGAAATGAACAGAGAAATCAGCAGAATAACTAAGCTGGGAGCTCTCCTGTTCCTCCTCCTTCTTTGTTCTTCAGTATTTCTTGTAGCACCCTCTCCTCACCTCCCATATTATCCTTTTTCTGCCCTGCTCTCATTTTCTCTCCAACCACTTCTCCTCTCTCCTTCAGTCACAGAATCATAGAATGGCTTGGGTTGGAAGTGACCTTAAAGATCATCTACTTCCAACTAACCTGCCATGGGCAGGGACACTCTTCACCAGTCATTGCATCCTATTTTTGATGATGCCATCCCTCTGGGTCTGATCAAACCACTAGCTGAGAAATTTCTCACAGTCCCCAAGGCTGCCTTGCAGAGCACAGATCACTGGTGAGAAGCAGGTGTACCTGTGCTCTGAACAAACTTTCTATTGCACTTGTGGCTTCCAGAGCCTCAGCTCAACTCTCTTTCTCTCTCCCCTCACACCCTCCACGTGACGGCCAAACCATCACCTCCCTGGTGCTAACAGGCACACTGCCCTGTCCTACTCACCTCAGCAACTTGAGCACTCCAGGAGATGGTGGGGTGGGATTCGTCAGCCTCACACTCATCCCTGGCAGCTGTATCTCTGGGAGGCACAGAGGCCGCAGTGCAAGCTGGGATGACTGCAGACGTGTCTTCACCACTTCCAGGGGACAGGTCAGGATGGCTCCAGCTGTGCCACCACATCTAGGGCACAGCAGCACATTTAAGCATGACCTCTGTGCCATAATAGGGCAATAATTCTGACCCTGCTTGTCCACAGCTTCTCCCCTCTGGGACAGGAGGTTAGGTGCCCCAGCCTGTGTCACACATGACCTCCCGCTCTGACACTGATTAACGTAACAGCTCAGGCCGGGACATCATCTGGCAGCCTCACTCTGACACTTTACTCAGTATTTGAGACAAAGAGTCCCAAGTCCATGGGGACTCAGCAGTCCCCCAGAACAAACATTTCTGCTGCTCAACCTCACTGCAAAGCCTTCTGCTGATGTCACCAGGCATGGTGGCTCACGCCTCACCACAGCTGCACCAGCTCACAGAGGGGCAGCACAGAACTCTCCACCCCTCAGCCTGTCCGTGTCTTTAATCCATAACTAGGTCAGACCCACATTTGCAAGGCCCTGTAAGCAAGATCTGTATTTTCTGCCAACAGCCAGGCTCTCTCCAAACCTGGCTTGCCAAAAGAGATAGGACCCTGACCTTCAGCAGGCAGAACCTATTTTTGGAACTCATGAACCATCTCCATCAGTCTCGTCACACGGCAGGAATGCTGGAAGGACACATATCCCCTTTTTCCCTTTCTACCACCCAGGGACACGTCAGAACTGATACATTTGGTACTCAGCTTCTGCCCTTCTAAATCCTTCGACTGATAACTCCGATCTTCTAGAGGATGCTCAGTACCTGAAAGACCATGTTGAGATGAATCTGCATGTAAGCCATGCAAGACACTTTGACAAATGGATGTTTGTTCACATCCGCTGCAGCCAAAGTTGCTTTGTTTCACAAGAGATGAAGGCTTAATAAAAAGCTCACTCTGCTCCAAAGAAAGAAAAGCTAACCAAAGAACTACAAGATGTGATGGTACAGGACAGCAAATGGCAAGAGTTCTAAAGAATTATTTTGAAAGTCTATACAGCTCAGCACATTACTCTCACAAGTTTTGCTCTTAGGGCTTCATTTATCATTGCCAACACGTGGGGGGGTAATTAAAAAAAAAAAAAAAGAGAGGCCTGGATGCCTATTGCACTGACATCCAAGAGTTAAAGATATGGCAGCTAGGACAGTATGCAGCTAACGATGCCAGCATCTAGCGATGCTATTCCCTAACACTCATGTTGCTTTGTCAAGCCCTTGGCAGATGTACACAGTGGTGGTGACTACTTGCAGAGCAGTCCATCAGCAGCAATTTCCCTTGGGAGGTATATGATGAGTGGTGGGAGTCTGGCAATGTGACTCCAGAACTGAGCTCCAGCTCAGAAGACAACGCACAGCAAAGCAGTGAACCTGGCTCAGGTTCTTGGGGTGAACAAGCTGATCAAGCACAGACACCAAGACTCAGCCTACGTATCAATCCAGACTCGCATGAGGCAGGGTCTCCTTTTGCAAAGGCCACGTTGATTCTTCCCATATAGACCATATTCACTTAGAGGCCAAACAGTCCTGTTCTTTACCATAGATTCTATTAATTTGTCTGATACAGACTCCAGATTTACATGCCTGTTGTTTCTTTGACCAGAAGTACAGTCTCCAATGAAGATTGAGTACAGTGGTGACAGATCAAGGTCTAAAAGCTCTAAATACGGCAGTTTCAACTCCTTATCAAAAACCTGAGCAAACAGTACATCAGGAAAACATTTAGAGAAGCAATTGCTTGGTATACTAAAAATTCTTCTCTCTAATAATGCATAAGGAGGCAAAAGTTGTATACAATGTTCTCTTAATATCTTATTTCTTTAAGAAGTCCCTGCCTGTAACGGTCAGGATATGAGTTTGAACACATGCTTCCAGTATATATAAAAGTTTCCTGAGGTTGAGTTCCTGAAGCTACTGATACATATAGATAACAGAGAAGTATTATAAAAGCAATAGTAACAAATTGTTACTCCTTAGCATGGTGGCCATTAATCAGCAGAAAGAGAGTCTGAGGTGAACGGGCCCCTCTGAGCTGCTATGACTCAATGGCAAGACTAAAGAGGAAAATAGAAGACCCATTAATTAAAGCTAAGGAAATGAAGTGTACCAGTTGTTCACAACTAGAAGAAATCTCAACTGTGATGTATGACCGTGCATTACATGATGATACAGCTGCTTATACTCTATGAAAGACATAGGTCTGCAAAATTCTTCTGTTTCAGAAGAAATGGAAAATTATGTGTCATTACTCTAGAAGCAGGAACTAAAGCAATTTCTGCAAAATAGGATGAAGAGCAGCAGTTGAAAACAAGTACAACATGTACTCTCAGAGCAAAGCCGTGGCAAAAGGTGCTAATTGAAGAAGGTGGGTAATTTAACCATAGAAAATGGTACTTGCCTCTAGATCTTGCTTTCATCTTTTAAAGGGAAAACCGACAAGTTTGACGCAAGAGAAAAAGAGAATTACTTGAGAAATACAAAAGACACTGTTAACATTTTTAAATGATCTAAGAAGTGTATAAGCACATTCACAGAGGCGACAAGGTTTACTGGTAATTCACGTTAGCTCTTACTTAGGCTAGCCAAAAATTGAGGTGGTTTGAAGATCTTCATTTAAGAATAGCAATGCTGGGTCAGACAAACCTGCAGTTAAACCAGGCTTCTGCCTGGGACACAGACAAATAGAGGTCACCTACAGAAGAGCAGGAAAAATACTCACCTCCAGAGCACTCTCCCAGCTTCCCACAATTTTCAGCTCAGGGATTTCCTCAGCCAAAAATGCTGCCTTGCTTTTAGTAGCCTTCCACACATTCTTTTTCATTCATCTTTTTAAAATGCTTCCTGGACACATAAGAAGCCTTTACCGTCTACTATCCAGTGGCCAGGACTCCCAAGTTTAACTGCACACTGTGGTAAGAACTATGTTCTTACATTAGTTCTGAGCAAGCCTCTCACAAGCTTCTCTGAATGATCCCCAGTTCTTATACTGGAAGATAAAGTGGAGAACTGTTCCTTCATGAATGAGACCCTATTTTGTTTCATTACATAAATCAGTAATATTAAATACAGTGCAGCAACAAACAGAACTTCTCATTCATCTCTTATTCGCGTTATTATCCCTGGAGTTTTAATTAACTGTAATTCAGGAGTATTGATTAATGGATGAGGACAAGATACAGACTGACAAAGTTCCCACTAGTGACACTCTTGCCACTAACCAAACTCTCATAGTTTTTCAGGAACCATGGTGGAAAAAGATGAAAGAAGGCTTAAGAAGATAGCTAAGAAATAAAAATATATTAAGAAAGTCTAAGATGCAGTTATTATATAGTTCAAAGGATAAATTAATAAAAGAAAATAACATATACAAAATAAAATGGGAACAGAGAGGACAAATATGCATATGCAAAGATTGACATAGCACAAGAACTGCATGAGCTGCAGAAAACTGGAAATTTACTAATTAAAAGCTATCAAATTATGTGCCTTATTGTACATGCTGTATCACAGGCTTCACTGTCCCACGGACTCCAGCAGGCTGGTGGAATTTGGAAAGGGATTAGCTGGCTGCCTAAGTAGAGGACTTCTGCAGTTACTCAGCGAAGTCCGGAGGGCCACACTATCTTCTGCTTTACGGCACCATAAGCTTGGAGCTCATTGTTTTGAGACTTTAAAGAGACGAAGGGGGAAATGCCACGTGAGAAATGACTTGCTCAAGGGCACGCTCCGAATGCAGAGAAGCACCGCTGGGATCCGAACACCTGACTCACCAGAATCAGCCGCACTATTTAAAGCCAGAAAAGCCGCACAGGAATCTCGGCCACGCGCTGATGGAGAGAGCTGGCCGCCCTCCCGAACACACGGCTGCTCCACCATTCGCCCCGCCGAACAGGCCTCGTGGCGCCTCTCGTTCAGCACCCCGCTTCCCTTGCCCCCCCATCCCCGGCAAGCTCAGGCTGGATGAAACTCCATGTCCCACAGGGAGGCTCTCCGTCTTCCCAAGCCGCGGAACCAGACATTCACCCCGGCGCTGCGGGGCTGCTCCGTAGCGCAGAGCCCCGATCCGGACCCGGCACAGCCGCGACCGCACGGGCGAGGACGGCGGGGACTGGCGGGCGCTGCTCTGCCCCGGCTGCCCGGCGGCGGCTGCTGCTGGACCCGCGGCCCGAATCCCGCCCCAGGGCGCCCTCCTGCCCCCGCTCGCCTCCCGGGGCCACTCACCCTCCGGCGAGCAGGTGGAGCAGCGTGCTGTGCTGCGACATGGCCCCGGCCCCGGCCCCGG
>VWPU01004297.1:0-14722 GCA_013398955.1 Callaeas wilsoni | reverse complement strand
TTCCTTCCTTCCTTCTCTAATGCCCCTGGCATTAGGATTTCAGCAGGAACAGCCCAAGCACATTTAAGGTGGTATTTGAAGATGCTAAAGAACAATCCCACCAAACCAGAAGTGACAGATGTCCCTCTCTGAAGGGGCTCTAGCAGAATCAGTGAATGATCTGATCAGGAACACAGGTGGAATCTGTGTTTTGTAGATCAGTGACCTGCAGAAAGGCTCGAGCCAGGTTTTCCACCATTCCCTCCATGAAAGAGACCTGGAGATCAGGAGGCTGTGGAGAGAAAATGAGAAGTTGAAGAGGGACCAGACTTTGACTACAGGTATTGTATCCCTGCAGCTCTGGGTCGGGGCATGAAGCAGTTTGGGACTGGCTCTGGATAAGGAGAAAGCATTGGCCAAACTCTACAGGCTACAGATTATTCCTAGTGGCTTGTAGAAGTCATCAAATCACAGAATGGTTGGGGTGACCACCTCATTCCACCCCCTGCCATGGGCAGGGACACCTTCCACTATCCCAGGGTTCTCCAAGACCTCTCCAGCCTGGCCTTGGGCACTGCCAGGGATCCAGGGGCAGCCACAGCTTCTCTGGGCACCCAGTGCCAGGGCCTCCCCACCCTCACAGGGAAGGATTCCTTCCCAATACCCCATCTAAACGTCGCACCTGGGTGACCTCACCAGAGTTGTTTTCCTCAGGTCTGGTGAGCAACATGCGAAGGGAACTCCTGCAAAAGGAGCAGAAAATCCAGCAACTCCAGCAAGAGATTGAAAAACTGAATAAGGAAAACCAAGACAAGGACAATCAGCTGGCCATGGCTTCAGCCAAGGTTGGCAGCACTAACGAGGGGCTCAGTAATTTATGATCCCCAGTCTGACATGGGGATTGAGGTGGGAAAGCAGGTGAGAAGGGTTGTGCTTCTCTCTGGTGAGGATGGTGGCAGTTGTATTGCTGGGATATGGTGGTGATGGTCCTGTGACTGTGTCCGGGTGTGCCATGATGCCTACGGATCAGGGTCTCCTTCCCCAGCCGGATCTCCCTCCTTGCTCTGCATCAGGTACCGTGTGCCCTGGACTTCTGTGAGCACAGTAGTTGTTTTTTACACACAAAATATCCCTGCCAAGATCCTCCCGAGGAGCTGTGGAAACGCTGTCCCTGTGCCCTGGGGCTCCCCGTGGCCCGGCCTGGATTTTTCCTTAAAGAAACCCACCCTCACAGGGAAGGATTCTTCTGCATGTGCAGCAGGTTGTCCCTCTGCATGTGCAGCTCCTCCTCAGCTGCCAGAGCTGCACTGGCAGCATGATAAGGGTAAAGGCTCTGTTGGTTGCAGTGTGCCAGGAGATTACAGGGATTGACTGGGAATCCTAGGATCGCTGAGGTTCGAAATGACCTGTGAGATCACCGAGTCCAGCCATTACCCCAGCACTGCCAAGGTCACTGCTAACCAAGTCTCTTTTAAACCCTTACAGGGATGGTGACTCAACCACGGCCCCGGGCAGCCTGTGTGTCCCCTTCACAGCAGGAGTGATGGTATCACTGCCCTGATGGTTATTTTCCTTGGTTGCCATTCCTTCTAGTGCTCGAGAATTAAAGAAGAAACAAAGCGTGCACTCGGAGAGCAAGAACTCATCTCCTGCAGAAATGTGAGTCAAAAGTCATTTGAGGTGAGCAGTGGCTGCAGGAATGCTCCAGCGAGGGAATAATTAACTGGGCATTGTAAGGGAATCGTTTGGAACTCGGCTCCTGTCCTGAAAGGCACATAATGGGCATAAGACCTGGGGAAGTGTAAACTCTGTTGGGTTTGTAACGCTGGGTTACAGTGTGAAGGGGAGGGCGAGGGAGAGAGGGCATGGGAGGAATATGATCAGAAATCAGATTGGAATTCCACTTGTAAGCTGATATAACCACAGTAAATACAGGTTAGAAGAGAATTCCAGGGTAAACAAAGTGAATTAGATGGGAAGAAAATCTTGCTTATCAGTGGAGGTCATCCAGAGGGGCAATGCCCAGCTGCCCTGTGAGACCCCCGCCCTCCCCGGGCTCTTGCAGCGCATCAAGGAGCTGGAGCGGGACCTGGAGGGGCTGCAGGGGGAGATCCGGAAGCACGAGAGTGTCCAAAAGCAACTGGCTGAGAAAGCCAAGGTATGCAGGTGGCTGCAGGGGACACAGAGGGCGGGTCTCATCATCCCAGAGGGGTGGGACAAGGACCAGCAGTCCCTGGGAGCACAGGCTGCATGGGCAGGGCCTCCAACTGTCCTGAGCTCTTCCGTGGATCCTGAGGGAAGAGGAAAAATAGGTGGCAGAGTGCCCTGTGTGGGTGCTGAGTGAGGAAGTCAAGGATGGACAATATCCCAGGGACCAAACCCAGACAAAAAGTGCCAAGAAGGGTCGATGCTGCAACCTCACTCCCTGCGACAGGATTGCTGTCTGTGTCCTGGTATTCCAAAGGCACATTTGGAGTTGTCTGGTGGGAACAGTGGGTAGTTAGGGTCAAAATGCCCATGGCCTGGTTTTGGATGTCGCTGTGAGATGCCAAAGCTCTCGTTGCAGGCGGAGGAGGAGCTGAAGGCAGCCTGGTCCCAGCAGGCAGGGCAGCTGCAGGAGATGGGGCGCAGGGAGCGCCTGCTGCAATCTGACGTGCAGCGAGCTGGGGAGCAGGTAGGGAACGGCAGGGATGGGAACATCAGCCCTGGGGCCATGGGCAGCACAGGGATGCAGCTTCCCATGGGGAAGGATGTCCTGTGGACACAGAAACCCAGAGTCCTGAGCACCAAACCCTGGCACGGAACTTATCTTGTCATTGGGTGAAGTATAAAAGGCTTATCCACAGAATTTGTGTGGGCAGCATGGACAACGGAGCAGTTTCATAGGATACAGAAAAGGAATCTGTAATCTTAGTTATGCTGTCTGGGAGCCACACCAACCTTCCTCAGTGCCTGGGTAATGCTGCTCTGGGCAGGGACGGTCTTTTGTAGATATTGATCTAGATCACACTAGATATTGATCATCAGTGATCAGCAGAGCAGCTGTCAGCGATTGGTAATGTTTGTTTCCATGTGCTGATCCCTGCTGCAGCTGGAGTCCTTCAAGACCCGAGTGATGCAAGTCTGTTCTCCATCAGCAGCTGGCAGCACGGGGAGATCTGTAACAGAGCAGGAGGTGAGTTTGGATACCAGTTCACAGAGATGTTCCGTGCCTCCCGCGCCCAGAGGGGCTCAAGGCGGCGGCTGCGGAACGGCCGCGGTGCCTGCTCCACGTGCAGTAGGGCTGCAGCATCCAAGCTTCTCCAGATGAGGAGTTGTGCTGTGGCTGTCCCAGGTTAATGGCACTGCTCTATGACGTGAAGGGGACACAGTCCTTTTTGTCTCCCAAAGCTTGGAGGGAGTCAGTGTTCTGCAACAGGGACACGCCCAGGAGCCTGATGTCACTGCCAGTTTGCAGCAAGTCTCAGCTGTCGCTCTCTGAGACCATCCCTGGCTCCTCAGCTGGAAAAAAGCATGAGCCTTATCCTCCTCTTTCTTCACCCACTTTTGCCAGGTGATAGAGAAGGTCAGGCAGATCTCTGATGAGAACCAACAAAGTCATGAGAGAGAGAAGAGTCTGCAGAAGGAATTAAGCTCCAGGCTTGCAAAGGAGAAGGAGGTGTCTGCAAACATCGAGGTGTTCAAGAGCTCCCTGCAGAAGCTCCAGGTCAGCCCTTTAAGTACTGAGGACCACGTGGCAGATGGGAGATAGTGGCACAGGGTTTTTTGTTGGCCTGAGGATAGGTCAGAGTAAAGATACAACCCTGAAACAAAGCGTCATCCCGAAGTGTTTGTGTGGTTTTTCCCAGGAGTTTGTCATAGATTCTCCAAAAAGCCCATCCTGTTCCCCCCCCTGCCATGGACAGAGACACCTTCCACTGGACCAGGTTGCTCCCAGCCCCATCCAGCCTGGCCTGAGCTGTTCAGAGATGTTGTGTCACTTGCCAGTCCCTGAAAGCCACTGGCAGTGGAGACTGGCTTGTTCCCCACTGGTTCCATTTGTTCCAGGCTTGCCTGAAGAGCCCCTGCAGCAGCGCCAGCCTGCGAGGGGAGCTGGGGCAGCTGGAGGAGCTGTGCCTGGATCCCTCTGTCTCGGCCATCAGGACAGCAGTGGTGGACATGGCACGTGGTCACCTGTCCTGGCTGGAGGATGCGGAGCAGCTCCTGGGCAGCGTGGGGATGGACCTGGGCACCTCTGGCAAAGGTCTGTGTCCTGCTGGGCATCCCTGGGAATGTGGGATGTCCTGGCAAGCCAGATGTAGAGGAGAAAGTCCAGCATGAGCCATTCCTTGGGGAGAAAATCACAGAATCATGGAAATTTTAAGGCTGGAAAATACCTCCGAGGTCACCGAGTCCAGCCATTAAGCCAGCAGTGTTCCCAAGTGCCGCAGCCTCACACTGTTTGAACACTTCAGGGGTGGTGGCCTCTTTCCAATGCCTGACCATCCTTTTCATGAAGCAGTTTCCCCTGATATCCATAATATGGTGTGTGAGCACCCCACACAGCGAGGCTCCGTTGACTTTTGCAGGGTTGTTGGCTGCTCTCGGGAGCTTGTCGGAAAAGAGTCAGGAGATGGCACAGAGGAATCAGATGTTGCAGGTACAGGAATATTTATGCACATAAACCACGTGGATTTGGAATCTTTCTGTGGGTAAATATGATGGCAGTCCCAAGCAAGCCAGTGTGGCACCTGGACTGGGGAAATGCAGTAGCTGAGATCCCTGAGTCTACAGGAAATGCAAGAGAAAGGAGACAGAGCCCACTGTCAGTGTGTCCATATCCCTAATGCAACAAGGATGGAGAGGAGATCTCTTTTGTGAATTTTTTGTGAGTTTATGTACACAAGGGGTTTATTCCTTGCCCTGCTGCTGACACACTTCCTTTAATACCTCGTTGTCTCCCTGTAGGAGCAATTAGAGAAGCTCCAGGAGCTGCAGGCAAAGCTGCTGCAGGAGCACACAAAGGAGCTGGAAGCAAAACACGAGCAAGACTTACAGATAAAAATCCGGCAAATTATCCTGGAAAAGGACAAGGAGAGCAAAGAGGTACAGTGACGTGGTGTTTCAGAAGAGGAATGTTATGCAGGAAAAATGGGTGTCTGTGAGAGTGTTGGCTAGCGAGAGGAGGAACCTCTAGCTCCAAACTGAGTGCACTCCCAAGGGCCCAGTGGGATCCCGAGTGGATATTGGATATCCTCTCATATGGATCCAGATGATGTAAACTCCCGAAAGTATCCGTGGTGGAACTGGGAAGCACCTGCAGGTAACATCAGGGTGCACGGCTGCCAGTCAGTCACGGGGAGAAAGGGGAAAGCAAGGAGCATCATGATCCATGAGCTTAGGGAAACATTGCACTGCTTCCTCTCAAGCCTTCTCTCCCTCCCTCCCCATGCTGGGCTCCCGTTGGCTCCTTTTTGGCTGGAAAAGGAGATCCCTGTGGAGCAGAGGGCAGCAGCCCCCTCAGCCCCAGGGAAGCCCAGGCCATCCACCAGTGGCTCTGGTGTGGGATGCAGTGTCAGGGTGGGAATGGGTGTTTTGCCATGTGTACACTGTGATCATGGTGGCCTTGTAGGACAGTTCCTAGTCTGCTTCTGTGTCTGGCACCTTGGGAATGGTGGTTTCCTGGTGTTCAGTTTTCTAAGGATTCAGGCAAGGAGCAGCCAAGCAGCTCCCACCCAGTCTCTCAGCTGTACTTTTCCCCAGTTGCTCCCATCCTCTCTTTCACTGAGTCATCTCGTGTCCTGCCAAGCTTTCCTCCCATCACCTGCCCCAGCTCCGGATCAATGACCCTCCCTGCTGCTTTCCTCCTTGGAGCTGAGGTCTTTTCTTCCCTGAAGTGAATCTGTGGGCTGTTGCTTCACAGATTCTGGAAAGCGCTGTCACCAAGGAGAAGGACAAGTGCAAGAAATCTGTGGAGGAAGGACAGAAGAAGATCCAAGAGTTGGAAAGCCACCTGAGAAGCATGGCTGAGGTGAGCACGGGGGGTGAAGCAGAACAGCTCCCTCTTGGAATGAAGAAAAGGGAAAGTGTGCTGTAGTGTGGTGCTTCGGGAGCTCAAATCAGTGGACAAAGGGGCTTTTCCCCCCCAGATACACAGAGAGGCAGCTCTGCAGAAAGAAAGGTAGATTCCTGCCTAACTTAATTACTGCTGATTTCCTCCTGTAGGCAACAGCAAAGAAGGCAGAGGAGCAGGAGCTGACAGAGGGAAGACTGAGAGAAGCTTTGCACGAGCTGAAGAAGATCACTGCACAAGAGGTACTTGCACTGACCCGTGCAGGGGGAGGATGCAGTGCCAGAGAAGAAGGCTTCCCCCATCCCTGAAATCCTTCCCTTCCCTCCACTCTTCTGACTGCCATGCAGGAGAGATGATGCCAACGGTGATCCCAAAAGAAACCCCCAGCGCCTCCAATCGAGCTCCCACATCTCGTTTCCCAGGGAGTGTTACAGCAGCAGGTGCTTCAGCAGGACGAGCAGCTCAGGGCTGTCCAGGAGGAAAATCAGTTACAGAGGCAGAAACTGCAAGAAGAAGTAGCAGGATATCGGGAGCAAAGCAAGCAGCATTCCCTGACCATCTTGGCTTTAGAGGACAGGCTGCTAGAGGCCACTCAGCAGCAGAAGATGCTGGAGGAGGAAAAGGCAGCACTTGTGGAAAAAATGGAAGGTAGGTAAAGGTTGTGTGGGATGCACCTGTACAAGGAACTGCCTGGGTTAACATGAAATGTGTGTGGAGATGGAATAGGGAATTTGCTGCTATGGAAAGCATTGGGAGGATGTTGAATGGAGGTTATTCCACCCACAGGACAAGCTCTGTGAGGCCCTGCAGAAGCCATTTCATCGTTTGGTGGTTTTGGAGAATAGACAGGGCTTTGCCACTGGAGAAGGGCTCTTTGCCCTCTAAAATGGCAAGACTGGAGTGCTTTGGGCTGCTCCCAGATAGAAGCAATCCCAGGCAAGGCTGGATGTCAAGAATTGTCTAGTTGGCCTTGGAACTGGGCTCTTAGGGACATGGGTTTCCCAAAGAGACAGTCCTCAGCCCTCAGAGCTGTCACATGAAGGAAATTATTTGTGTAGCAGAACAACAAGCATGTAAGTGTTACAAAGAAGTAATCGATCTTTTTTTCTTGTGTCCTGTAGGACTTCAGTGTGATGCCCACAGGTCAGCATCGGGAGCTTGGCTGGAGATTTGTCCTGCCATGGAGTCACATGTCTGTCTGAGGTGAACAGCACTCAGTGATGGTGATCAGAGAGGCTTGGAGAAGGGCAGGGACCACTTGGGAGGGCCTAAGGAAGTCTAATGTGCCAAGATCTTTTTAGTCTGGGATAGGACTGGAGTCCCTTTGCTAGGCTGAAGTGATCCTAAGGGCATAGAGCATTAAAGTGATGCCAAATAGCAAGTCAGGATCTGCCATCCCATCTGGATGGCTCCAGGTAAGAGCAAGTGGTGTGGCCAATCCCACATCACAGGGTGACCCCAGGGAACCAAAAGGCAGGTAAAAAAGGAATGTGTGAGTGTTAATGAGGAGATGCAGCACAGGAAGGCGTGCATGGGCTCCTTGATATGGGGTTTCCCAATGGCTGATCAGATTTGCACTGATCTTTCCCAGGAAACTGCAGGAGGAGCTGGCAGTGGCACAGTGCATGCTCCTGGAAAAGAAGGCAGTCATCAGCAGGCTCACCAGGGAGCTGTCAGAAACCAGAGCCAGGATGTCAGACATGAGAGGTGGGTGATGTGCACTGCGTGGCTGCCATCGTCCCAGTCCTCCTCCAAGCAGTGACAGTGTAGTGGGCACACACAGATCACAGGAAATTGATATCAGCATCCTCAGGCAATGCTTTGTCCTGCTGGAGGCAAAGCAGGCAGTCTGTTCCCTTTGGGAAGGTGAATTTCTCCCCATCCTTGGCTAATAGCAGTGACAATGAGAGAGCAGAGTAATTGGGGAGAGCAGGTAGAAAAAACTGAGCTCAAAATCACACTGGTGAACTTTTTGGAGCTGAAGGTGTTCCAAGCCAGTGGACTGGGCGAGCCTTGCCTGGGATTCCCCCACAGGCAGGGCTGTGAACATGGGGACAGAGCCCCTGAGGAATGTGTGGACTCAAAAGATGCAAGTCAGAAAATGCTGGTGACCTGTCCTCCTTCAATCTGAAGGAAGATTGCCACAGCAAGGAATTGCCCTGGCTTATACCTCCACAAAGAGACTGGGATTTAGTAAGCCAGGGTGTCCTGTTGGCATGGCCCAGGATCTGAGGGCAGCTGTGAAGGGCAGGGCAGGGCTCTGCAGGGATGAGCCCCATTGTTGCTGCCGGCTTCCATGAGGGTGCACCAGCTGCAGATCCCCCAGGACTGGGTGGTGAGTCAGCCAGCATCCCACGAGGCTGTTCTGTGCTTAGGGGAGCTGAGTGAAGAGCAGAAGGTGGAGCTGGAGCACAGCCAGAGGCAGCTGAAACACCGAGAGTGGGAAGTGAACCAGCTCAGGGAGAAGCTATCTGAGATGTCCAGCCTTGTGGAGGAGAAGGATCAGGCCCTGAAAGCGGCAGCTGAAGAGTTAAGGTACACGCTGACACCACCCAAGGCTTCACAGATGCCGCTCTGTGTGTCCCCAGCAGCTGATGGCGTTTAGGGTTCTTCCCAGAGCAAAAGGCATGTGTGAGAGTATCAGGATGGAGCTCAGCTCCGAATCCATGACACAGGAACCGAAATGGGGGTTTAGTGGAGCTCATGCCAGTGGATGTGTAACTCAGGCACTTGTATCTAAGCGAGTGTTCCCACCCACACCGTGGTAGTCATCAGTGGGTGCCCAGGGTGCTGCTCTGCACGAGCTTTTTGGGTCACCTTCATCCATCATGAGGTCCCACAACATCTTGTCTCTCCACACAGCCAAGCCCAAACCCGCTGTCAGGTGCTGAGGGATGCTTCCCAACAAACAGTGGAGAACCCAGAGCATGCTCCCGGGACAGCAGTGCGGGCGGGTGAGGCCTCCCGGAGGGTGAGTCCCCACGGAGAGCACCGCGGCGTGGGCTGGCCAAGAGCACCGATGGCACACGGGGTTTCTGGGCATCACGGCGAGAGCCACGCCGGGAGCTGCTCCCTGCTGGCCGGAGCGTGGGGTGGCCGGGCACCCTTCCCGAGCCGAGGGCTGCCTGTGCCCCTGTGATCCCGGGTACCCGCAGCCCCCAGCAGGCTGCTGCTGGCTAATGAGCTGATGTGTGCGCAGCCTTTGGAACCGCTAAGTGTTGTGTGTGCTAATGGCTGCGTTAATTGCCAATTAGAGGGAATAGCAACACGCAAGCTTCCCTCCTTTTTCCAGCTTGCCAAGCTGTGGATGCTGGCTGTGCAGGTAATGCAGAACCAGTTCTAGGGCTGTATGTGCAGAAGTACGGGCAGCTTGTTGCACAGGACAGGAAGAAACGCTCCTCATTCTCCTGTGCCAAATTCCTATTTGATTTCCTCGAGGCTGGAAAAGGGAAGAACTCGCAGGTGGTGGCAGCAGCAGATGGAGGGACTGTAGGAATTGTACATTCTGTACAGCGACGGTGGCAGCCAGCAGCGTGCCAGCGAGGCCGGCTGGCTGCGGGGGCCGGGCGGTGACTCACAGCCAGCTGATGAGCGGGCGGAGGTATTGCCCGTCCTGTTCCACCTACTGTGATGGGGAGGGGAAGATCCAAGTGCCGGGGTGCCGTTCGGGAGCGGGATGGGCAGAGCCGTGGGGTGACAGCAGCCAGACCGGAGCTGGGGGTCTGCAGCCATCATTAGCTGTGCACAGGGCACAGCCCTGTGGCCTCAGCCCCATCGCAGGTTTTTGGATGTTTGTCATAAGGCGAGGATCTGGATGGGGCTGGGAGAGGGCAGTGCACATGTAGAGAATAGTGTCCAGGCTTGTGTAGGGACACGGTCTGTGAAGTGCATCGGTGTTTGTGTGAAGACGGTAAATGCTTTGTGGTAGCGCAAAGGACGAGGGAAGAACACCAACGTGGCTGTTCAGAGCCGTGCATCATTCCTCTCCCAGCTCTCCAGAGCATTTGCAGGGTTCATACCCTCACTGTGGCACAGCAGAGCAGGAAAGAGGTCTCTGACAAGTCTCTTATACCCCCCCAAATCCATGGAGATGCTCCCCAGGCTTTGTTCTTGGCATGTGCCTAGTGCCCAGTGTCTGGCAGCGAGGCTGTGCTTACGTTCAGCTTGGGCTGCGCCAGGTGCAGACTGGGCAAGAACCAGTCTTCTGGTTGCTTCTTCCAGGAGCAGCCATCAGACTTGGCTGAGCTTGGTGCAAAATGCCGAGGCCTCAGGCACGAGGAAACGATCCAGCGCCAAAAAGAAGGTTTGTCTGAGCTCCGGGAGAGAGTGAAGATGCTGGAGAAGAGACAGTGCTCAGGTGAGCAGGGCTCTCCTGGAATCATGGAATGGTTTGGGTTGGAAGGGACATTAAAGACCATCTTGTTCCACCCCCTGCCATGGGACACCTGCCACTATCCCAGGTTTCTCCAATCCCTCCAGCCACAGCTTCTTTGGGCAACTTGGGCCAGGGCCTCACCACCCTCAGAGGGAGTCTGGGAGAGCTGGGCAGCCTCAGAGTTGTGTGGAGAGTAGAACAATTTGACATCTGCTTGTTTGCCCCCAGGTGCTGTGAAGAGCAATTCAGAGCCACTGGTGGTCTGGATGAGAGACTTACCAGAGAAAATAGTCCAACAAAGAGATCTTGAGATGGAACCTGCACCCGTGTTGGGAGAAAAACTGAAGGCTGGCAAGGTAGGGAGGCAGTGTGTGGTTTGTAATGCCTGTGACTTTGTTTGGAAAGTATGCCCTGGAGAAACAGGTTTTCAGAGATGCTACCTAAGAAGTCAGGGTGGGAGATGCAGCCTGATGGATGGCAGGCAGTGCTCCTGCAGAGGGTGACAGCTCCATCAGGACCAGCACTGCCTGCTGCTGTTGGAGTAGCACCAGGGATGCCATGGGCTGGGCGGGGTGAGAGGCTTGGACCACAGCGATACTGGGGTGGTTTTCCCACGAGGTGGAAGGGAGGCTCAAGGCCACTTGACCCAAAACCAGGCCCAAAGTGGGCTCCATGGGTCTTTCCCTGTCTGTGCAGGTTCCTGACCCTGTTCCTAATGGGGGCTCGTTCAGGATCACCAACAGCACAGCGAGCTTGGAGATGGCTGAGGCGACAGACTTCGGTGAGAAGATGGTACGTCAGGGATAGATGTGGTAAATCCTGTGTAGAGTGTGTGTACATGCCCACTGTGTGTAGAGTTAAGATGTTTTTTGAACACATTTCAGAGGTGTGTCACATTAGGATGCTGCAGGAATGTTGAGGATGAAAGGCTCTGTGGTCCAGTTGAAGACATACCTGTCCGTGGTGGGGGGGTTGGTTTGATGACCTTTAAATTTCCCTTCCAACCTAAACTATTCTATGATTCTATGGCCCAGAGCATATTGTATGTCTGCCAGGACATCCTGGGACCCCAAAGCATGCCATGGTGCATCAGAGAGGCTGAGGAGCAATGGAGGGAGCTGCCAGAGGAGGGGTCCATGGGTAGGGCAAGGGAGTCTCTTCCCTCCAGAGAAGGCAAGGAAACACCCAGCAGGGAAAACAGTCATCTTAGAAAAGGAAGCAATCCAATTCCAGTAAGCTGTGCAGCCAGGAATGGAATGCAAACCTACTTTCCTTGGGACACTGTCATCTCCTCAGGAAAGCAGACAGAAAGCAGATGGCTGAGCAGCGTGATGGAATGCCGCAGACCTGGTAAATAATGCATTCCCTCTTCTTCCCACAGTACCTTGATGTAATAGGTGCTCTGGGAAGCCTGATGGAGATGAAGGAGCTGTCAGGAATGCAGCCTCTGCAGCACCTTCCTCAGGAGAGAAGGGCAGAAGTGGGACTGCAGAGACAGAAGGCCCTGGAGCTGTTGTACAGAAAGATCAGGAACCTCCAGATTCGCCTGGAAAGGAAAGAAGAAATGCTGAAAGATTATGAGGGAAGTGTGGAGCAGCTCAGGTATGGAAAGTCACGGTTCTGAAGGAGACCTGGTCCTTGGATGCCAAGTGATGGGGAGCTTGGGACAAGGAGTGGTGTGACACTGCTGGGTCCTGTGTCTGTCTGAGACCAGTCTGTCTGTGGCCACGGTACAAGTCAAGTGTCAGGAGGAATGGGGAAAGGTCCTCTGGAAAGGTTTTCTGCAGTGGTACCTTCTGCAGCCTCACACGGTTGAGCAGTGTCAGAGTCAGGAAAGCCTTGACAGGTTCCCTAGTCCCGGGTGGCTGAAGCCTGGGACAGCAGTGACATCGGCAGGGGCAGAGGGCCAGTGTCAGCAGGACCAAGGCAGGCATGGGAGAGCCCAGCTGAGGATCAGGGGGTTGATAGGGGCAAAAGACCGACAGAATCCTCCCCTCCTGTTTTGCACAGGCAGAACCAAGTGTCCCTGCGAAGGTGCCAGGAGGAGATGTCCAGCCTGGAAGATGAAGCCTACAGGGAGGCAGAAGAGAAGGCTCTGCTGCGAGAGGCTCTGGAGAGGATGCAGCTCCAGCTGGACCAGGAGAAGAGGCTGCGGCGAGCGGCCGAACAGCACCAGGTGAGAAGGCAACACCCAGCTCCTGCCCTTTGTACAACAGCCAGCTCCATCTGTTGGGAACCATCCACAGAGTGGTCACTCGGACCATCCCAAGAGGCTGGGATGGAGGTTCCAGGCCCTCAACACTCAGCTGCAGCATCGTGGCAGCATGCCTTGATGAAGCTGGAGAAGGTGCAGGCACCTGTAGCAATGGGTTTGTGCTATGTACGAGGGTGAAGGAGAAGAGCAGGTCATGCTGAGCTCTCATGGTCAACGCTGTGTCTGATGTCTCTGTTCTGCAGCCTGGAGCCACAAAGCCTCTCTGCTCGGGCAAGCCGAAGGCCAAGGAGCGTGTGGCAGATGCTGTCAAATCAGGAAGCTCATGGGAGAGGCACCACGGGGACCTTCACTAGGTGGTGGTCTGCAGTAGGAACAGGTCATCGCTGTGGACTCTGTGAGGGTGGAGGTGGCATGAGGAGTGGTGCTGTTTGTGTCAAAATGCTGGTGCATTTTGAGGAGCTGCTGTTTGTATCCCATAGCTCCTGGGCACGCTGGCGCGACTGTACAATGTAGGACCTTATTTTCCCACAGTCCATGTCCCATAGAACGTGGCAGGATTTATGGCAGCGGAAAAGGTGGTGAGGATATGGTCCAGTGTACACGTGTGTGTATATTTGTGTGTGTGAATACAGCCCAGTGACGTGTGAAGTCAGTTGTGGGGGCTGTGTCCGGTCCTTGCTGAAGTGGCCTCCAGCACATGACGCCAACATGGCTTGAAATATCCCTTGCAACTCCCGTGTCCTCTAGTCTCCTTCGTGTCACGGGGAAACTGGAACATAAGGCACGATGTAGTACGGAATTCTGGAATTCCAGTCCAGGAGTGCTGGACCTGCCACCTGACCCATGTCAGCCACACCAGGACAGCAGCAGCGTGAGGAGGACAAGCTGGGGAGGTGAGAGCAATGTGCTGGTGGGTTGGGGTGGGGTGACGGCACAGGCTCACTTACTAATTCTTGTCATTAGCAAGGGCGAGAGCAGACCCTGGATTTTGGGGAGCAGTAGTGTTTTGGGGAGGGGGGTCCCTGCAGGCAACAGGAGGCTCCAGCACGTCATCCCTGCAGCCGCTCTGCCTCGGCACCGCTCGGAGCAGTCCGTGTGCTGAGTCCTCTGCAGACCTCTTCAGCCAAGGATAATTTGGATGTGAGCAAAGCCCCGCTGGGGTTTTTTGGTCTTTATTTTTTAATAGGATAAAAAAGGTCTGAAAGCAGCCCAGAGGGCTGCAGCGGGCTGATGCAGGGCTGCAGCGTCTCTGGGCATGCGAAGCACCCACGTGTACGCAGTGGCTGATCCCTAGTGGCAATGGCAGTGCCGTGGGGCTCTGGTAATTGGTGTGGCCTGGTTTTCCTGCTCCCTGTGCTGGAAAGAAGCTGGATGCTTCCCTGTCTGAATGCTTCTGCATTTACTTTGGGGCAAGGCATGACCTTGTATGCCTGTGTAGGTTAAAGATGCTGCTGTGGGCATCCTCCGCAGGTGTATCTGGAGGTGTTGAGCTGCTCCATGACTCTGTGTGTCTCTGGGTCAGGAATGGATGGACATGGCAAGAGCAGA
The DNA here is from genome assembly GCA_013398955.1 of Callaeas wilsoni. Classification (NCBI taxonomy): domain Eukaryota; kingdom Metazoa; phylum Chordata; class Aves; order Passeriformes; family Callaeidae; genus Callaeas; species Callaeas wilsoni. Next base: position 553 of record VWPU01004297.1, on the reverse strand, counting down.
GGTGGCTGTGAGTGCACCAGGCTCCCCTTACTCTCCTTCAAGCCTATGGATTCATAGAATCATGGATTGGTTTGGGTTGAAAGGGACCCTAAAGATGGTCCAGGGGGGAACCCACCGGGGTATGGGACCCACTGGTGATGCCGGACCCTAAGGATTATCCCAGGCTGATCCCGCCAGGGGATGGATGATACCCAGTGGAGGGGTGACGACCATCAGGAGGAGAATAACTGGACTCCAGCACAACTCTATAAGAGCTATAAAATTGAGACCTTTATTAACAACACCGTTTGGCTTTTATAGCAGCTCTCTCCCAAGCACGCAGTCAGTAAGCAATCCCACAATATATTATTGGCTGTGCCGCTTTGTTCATGCGGCAAGCACGCGTCCTCTTCTACTCGCATCGTCTTCGGCTTCTTCCTCTCGATGCTTCCTCTCCGGGATTGCTTCAGCACCTTGTTCTGCTTTCTCTGAGCCCCAGGTGACCACTAAGCTCGAGGCCTCCCCTTCACAGTCGGCTTGCTCATTGACTGTATGCCCATTGTCCTCTAGGTAC
>VWPU01004294.1:0-13123 GCA_013398955.1 Callaeas wilsoni | reverse complement strand
CTCGGCGGGGGGCGGGCGGGCCCGGCACACGCAGGCGCGCGGCGCCGGCGGCGGCCCTTCCCCCCGGAAAGTCACCATAGAGAGGCCGGGCAGGAAGCGCCCGCCCGCTCGCCCTCCCGGCAGGGCCGCACCCGGAACCATAGAGATGCCACCCAGACAGGGTCTAGCCCGCCAGAGGCGCTGTGGAGGCCGCGCCCCAGCCCGGTACCGTATTCCACCTAAGCGTTCGCGCAGCACGTACCGCGCAGCATGTACCGCACAGCACGTACCGCATTCCGCCGATGCGCCGCGGATGCCGAAAGCCCAGGCCGGCCGCCTCATCCCTCCGTCGCTGTGTCCCGGCCCCAGAGCCGCTCCTGCTGGGATTGAGTGAAGGGCCCCGGCACGCCGGGAGCCGGGCACACGCACTGCACACACGCGCCACGCCTGCGGGACCGGGGAGCCGGCGTCGGCACGGCCCGGGAAGGGCTGTCGCAGCCCTGGGAGCGGGGCTGGCTGCAAGGAGGGCGGCGGAGGGTGCACGGAGCCCCGGCACCGGTGTCCCCGCGGGAGCGGAGCCGTGGGCACGGGCACGGCAGGGCAGCATCGCTTTTTTGAGAAGATAGGACCTACCTGAGCTTTAGGGGAAACGGGACAGGGAGAAAAGAGAAATGAAATCGGCATTTCGAAATCCTGGGGTGAATCCTCTTCTGAGCAAGGGATGGGATGTCATAACTCCTCAGGTTAACGCTGAGGAGGTGGATGGAGGGCATTTACAGGTCACATCAGCTCTGCTTCCCACCACATTTTTCAGAGAAAAACCAAGTTATTACAGTCCCCTCTACCCAGCAGAAGAGCGAGGCCACAAGTGACACGCAAAAGAGAAGGCAAAGGGGCTCCAAGTCCCCGGAAAAGCAGTAACAGCATAGGCCCCATGCTTGGTCTAGTAGGCTACCCCTCATCCTAGGCAAACACCAAAAGCAACACCCCAACCCAACAGGTGACATACGTATTTCAAGAATAAATGCTTACAGTTCGTAGCAAGGGAAGTGCCCTTCATCTGGAAATCCTTGGCCAAAGAAGTTCCCCACTTAATAGCCCCACCTTCTAAGGTGTTCCAGCGTGGTGGAGGGCCTTGCTTTTAAAGGCAGGCAAGTGGGGCATGCCCAGAGAGAGGCCTCATCCACCATGGGGAAGAAACAGCCTCTCTATTTAGTTTTCTTTCTTTTGTTTTTTCCTTTAAAATTGTGAACATTTTGGAAAGAAAGTTTTAAACTGGGATTCTTCATCTAAATAAAAAATTGATGCATTTCATTGTGTTGTGACTTCTTGTTAGCACTTTGCAATATAAAGTCTGGGCTTTACTCAAGTTTTAAAAAAATAGCGATTTCTTTCTTGTCATCTTGTAACTGTACTTTTGAGGTCAGATGTGCAACACCGGTGTTATACATGCAACAAGGAAGTCTGATCACACCTCTTTTGACTTGAGTAACTGGCAAATACTTGGGATCTCAATCTGATTTGACTACCTTGATAACCGGCATGCAGCCTCATCCAGCTACAGCTGTGCCTGATAAGGGACCATTGCCCTCAGCTGCTTGCAAAAATGCCCAGTAAATATTTCCAGGATTGCCTTTCCTTTGGATATGACAGCTGAACTGCTTGTGGGAACACTTTGTAGGCTACTTTGGTCAAAAGAAACTATTAACAAAGATGAACTAATTAAGCTTTTTTGTTAGCTAAAGCTTTCTAATTAAGGTTTTTGCTGTAACTAAGATGACAGGCTTTTTGTTCTCCTCTGTGATCCGTGTCATCTCAGACACGTGGAGGCTGATCACTCTGCCTGCCAAGTGAACATACATCCTGGGTGCTACAGAGGCTCTCTGCCTTTGCCAGTGAGGATTTCAGGTTTAAGGAAACACTCAGATCCAGAGAGTGTCTGCGCTCATTTTCAGCTATGTGTCCATTGTTTACCTGGGATGCTCTATGGCAGTGTCACCCTTGAACAGACTTCAGTGATTTCATTAATGCAGCAGCAGCAAAGCAGTACCAGATGTTAAACAAGCTAAGCAAAATGAAGACTGGCATTTGCTTATGGTGAACTGATTTCAGTCACTGCAGCATGGATAGTTGGTAATTATGCCAGGGGTTCCAAAGGATAGCATATTGTATTGCACAAAATAAGACCATTTGTTTCATTGCATTTGCACTGATTTCCATCTCTGCAACTGCTGTGGTTTAATGCCAGACAGCAACTAAAGGCCACAAAGCCACTCACTCAATCTCCCAGTGGGATGGGGGTGTGTAAAAATGAGGAAAACCATAGGCTGAGATAAAGACAGTTTAACAGGTAAAGCAAACACTGTGCACACAAGTAAAACAAAGCAAGGAATTCATTCAGCCCTTCACATCATCAGGCAAGTGTTCAGCCAGTTCAGCTCAGTCTGATTGGAACGAGCGAGGGTGAGCAGGGAGTCTGCAGAACGTTGTGAGCGATCCACAGGGAAGAAGTGGGACTAAACAGCAGATTATGAACAAGGAAACTGTAATTTATAATTTGTTCCCAAAGGCTGAGAAACAACACTAATCTGTAAAAAAACCCAAACAAAAAGCTGTACAACTAATAAGCCAATGCCCATCACTAACTTCTCGTTATCAAAAGAACAACATAACGAGGACTCTGATATTAGTCTAACTCTTATGCCAATCAATGCTGCTAACTGAAATACCCACTTAACAGGTACACCCATAACCAATATGTAGCTGATGGTTTCTCAGAGCTGTTTCATTACTTCTGTAATTAAAATATGGAATGGCTTCCTCAAATCAATGTATAGGAGGAGCTGTACCCTAGGGCTCCCAAAACCTCAGATGTTCTTCTATTTGCAATATAGTTGTGATCGCTGGCAGTTCACTCCTGAGGCTTTCACTTCTTTGGAAATGCTGCTTTGGAAAGAACATCTTGCACCCCACTAATAGCAGTTTGCACTTTTAATACAAAGCCCTCTGGACAAGATCTCATCTTGTAACTAACTAACAATTAATTCAGTTGTTTGGCAGACTCCTGCACACTGAAAGCCTCTCCTTGGCACACTCCCAGTGCAGCTGCAGTCCTAGAATTAAATTACACTGCTTGTGGATCAAACATGCTGTATACCTGTGTTAAGGCAATTCAGTCTGTATTGTTTTGCTTTGTGGTGGTTCAAACAGTGCCAAAACCACCCTGAGCACTGCTGTGGGCTAAGCTGTACTTGTCATTGCTCTGCTAGGCACCAGGAACCTTTCCAGGTTATTGACAGTCACTGGAAGACTCTCCTCCCATGTAACCTCCCTTTTTCCCACTGCCAGACTGGACTAATTAGATGACATACCTATATATAGACTTCTGTTTCCTTCTGGATATCACCATCAAAATACAGAAAAGCCAAAGGCTCCAATATATCCAAATGCTCCTCGTTTAAATGTCACTAAACCCATATGGAAGAGAGTTACCTAGAAATCACCCTTATCTGAAACCAGGTTAAAATAGAAACAACCAGAAGTATTTATTACCACATCGAAAACAGATTTGTAATCACACAGGTTCTTAGCAGTGTAAAAGAAACAAATGAAAGAAATTTAAAATCCGCTTCTGTTATGATCAAAAAGTCTTCTGCTTTCCTCTTTCTATCCAGTTAACCCATTAGACACTTACTTACCTGATCCAGTCTCTGTCCATGTCTGTCAGAAACCTCATGATCTGTTCACAGAGACTTTGAGTTTTCTCTTTCTTTTTGTACAAATTCACCCTTTGAAATGCACCAAAATGGGCAGAGAACAGACAGAGATGAAGCAGAAGAAGAGGAACAAATAAGTGTCAACAGGCAACACAGGACCTCGTATTTCTCAGCCTGAGATTGTCCCTTGCTCAGGCAGTAACCCTGTGTTGTTAGGGGAGGCATATTTTTGGGATTAAGTGAAAGGAGGGAATCGCTGTAATGAGGAGGAGATCTGAGCCCTTTTCTCCTTTCCCTGAGAACATTTTGGCCGGTTGTTCTCCACCTACCTCTTTTGGGTTTGTATAGGGGGTTTAGAGGATCAAGAAAAATTATTCTCTTACATATTTCATCCACTAATTTTGAATCACATATATTCAGTCTCAACTGGTTTTGAAGGCTTTAAAAACTTTCTGGTTTTTAGACAGGTTAGAAGCGTGGTTCTTAGCCTACAGCAGTACATCTTTTTCGTGAGAGCTCATTCAACTGCAGGGATTTTACTTTGCACTTTCCCTGCCAACATATATTGTCACGTGCAATTAGAGTGTTTACTTTTCTAAAGTTAATATGTTGTTGATAAAGATTTGTTAGTCCTCCCCTATGGTGATTACAACAAATTCCTGTCTCGGTTTTGTGCTCTTTGCTTAGTGTGTCATTAATACTAATAAAATCACTTCTATGGCTGATAAAGCAAAAGCAGAAAAAAAGTGATTCTTGGGAATTTTCCTTTTAAATTTTTTTTTGCCAAGTCATCTTGGATTTATATTCTGAAATTAAAATTTTAAAATAATGTTGTAGTACACAGTGAGGGCTATGAGAACAGGAGTCTGTCTTTGCATTCTCCAAACACATCCTCTTCATAAGGTAAGTTCAAATTAAATACTTAGGAGTAATCTAGTTGATCTGATTTTAATCTGCCCTGAACCTACAGATGCTATGTATGAATATACAGCATTACTCTAAAATGTTGCCAAGACTGAGTATGAGGTCCTGGGTGCTCTCAAATTCTGTCTGATAAATTTAGTGGCAAGAGAAGTCCTCTAAGAAAAAAGTCCACTAAGATGAAACTTGAAAGAGCCTTTCCTCCTGAACTCAGTGAGAACTGAAAGGGGCTTAGGACTATTTGCAGATGAAAACTTTAAATTGGATTTTATTATAAGTTATTTTCTTGAGATATGACCAGCATAGAAGCTTTCAAACCTTTCACAGAAAGTTGAAGAAATTGTCACAGAATGTACGAAAGCAACCAAGTGAACAGTTTTCAGTGACAATATTGGTGTGAATTGATCTTACGGATGAAAAATAACCTATTTTTTTTTTTTTGCCATGTTTTTTGACATTTCTGTCCTAGCAATTCTGTTGGTTTCACAGCACGTGAAGCTGGGAGATGCAGATACAGGAATAAATAGCTGGAAGCAAGAGCTGCCTACCTCAGTTTACAAAGCACTGCTGGTGAATGTTGAACCAAGTCCTAAATAATAATAAAAAGGAGTTTATCCTTAAAAGAACAATTCTCCCTTATCTTGGGCAAACAGAAAAAGAGGGAGTGGTTGGAAAGTTGGAAAGGGTAAGGTTCAATTTACTGCTGTGTGTTTAAGCTGCACTAAACTGGCAGACAGTCCCTCAGGAAATGGGGCAGCCAGGCACTGCCAGTAGGAGTAGAACTAATCACAGGCAGTGCAAAAGGGGAGAAACTTTTAAAGCATATTATTTATTAAGGTCATTTGTTAAGTAAATTTGCTAAGAAATGTTTGTCTATTTGTACAAACCAACATGCAACATTTGGCACCATGGATGGACAGGAATAAGGGAAACGAGAAAAAAAAGAGAAGAGGCGTATATTTACTATGCAGAAATATCACCTTCTAATTATGCAGTGTTGCATCCTACACATATCCTGAGCTATTTTCCAGACAGCACTGAGAGCTTGTGTTGCTGAGTTATTCTGTAAAGTTTTTTATGTTATGCTCATCATTGATGTGTCCCAATCCAACACTGCATCTTGTAATGGCTGTAAATGCAGCTCTTAGATGATGGTTGAATAATAGCATGACTGTGGAACACTTCTAATTTTTCAGTTCCAGGGCTATAACTTATTTTATCCTGACTCGGTCTGAAGAACCAATCATATATGCTGCCTCCACTTCTCTGTGTAACTGTTTCCATAGTTGGAGCATCAAGGAAGAACTGAAAGAGACCTGTCCCCAGTCCAAACAGGGGTGTCTCATGGAAAGCATCTATCATGCAATCAAGCTACAGCCAGTGCAACCGATATTTGGCATGTTCTACCACAGGAAAAGAAGCATATACTAGAGACAAGGGCTTTTCTTTATCTCTTTTTCATTCAAACACAAATTTGTTCAGCTCTTGCTAGAGAAGGAACATGGAGCACTAGGTGGCAAGGTTTGTGAGCTGTTGGAACTTCTGGGGCAAAGATTGTAATCAAGGGACTGCTGCAGGATGGATTTGTTTCTGACCAGGGATAATTTCCAAGTAGTTATTACTATCGTGATCTTTACTGTGAGCATTTTCTGTGGCCTTTACCAGCATGAAGTCTGGGGAAACCCAGATTAATTTGCAGATTAAGAACAAGAACTTGAATCTGAGTCAACTTCCAAAATAGTAAGTGTAGGCTGTGGAACCTTATCTGTTGTGCCTACATGTCTGTAAGTATCCTTGAGCACCAATGCCCAGTTACTTTACATGCTGTGGTCCAGCCATGAGCTTGCAGTAAGGTAAATTAGGCTTGCCACTATGGGCTCATACCCTAACTTAGGTAATAGAAAATTTGTGCTGTCAAATGAGTGAGAGGAATCCAAAGATTTCTCTAAAATATGTGTTGAATAGATTATAGGGAGGTGGAATCTTCAGAGAAAGAAGAGTGAATGTAGGGCTGTGAAGCCTTCAAAAGGCTTTTATCTGCCTCCTGGCATCACTTTTGCCCTGCTTTTATTTTGTGTTCTGAACCGCCATTAATGCTCAAACACAGGTTTTCCAAGCACCAAGCCTTACTAGTGGCAGTGGCAGGATCTTCCCTTCAGGACAGAAACAATTGTGCATCATTCCTGTGTAGTGTGACTGTGCAGTCCAACCAGTTCTGATAGGGGCTGTGTGCACACTTGTAACAAAATGAGAGACTGAATTGCTCCTTATGAAACACTGAAATTCAGCCTATCAAGTATCACATCTCCCAGGTGCTAGAAAACTTTTCAGCTTGCTCATAGGCTCTGTTTCACTAAATCTCTGAAATAGATGAACACAAAACAAAACAAAAAGCAATGTTGTGGCTGTCTGAAATTGTTTAAAGTTAAATCATGTTGATTAGAGATTAAATTTGCCTTCTTAATTTCGAGTTACATGGGCACAGCCCCATGTAGACAGAAAATCCATTTGCAGTCTGTCCTTTGAAAATAATGCACATCCTCTCTCAAAAAATTATTTACACATCGTGGGGACATGGGCAAAAAAGTAAGGAAAATGCACATTGATTTTTTAATTAATTAGAATTCATATAGTCTGAAGCAAAGCAAAGATATCCTTTATCTGCTATATTGGAAATTGCCATTGTGGAGACAAATTGTCATAAGTGGAGACAAATTAATAATTTCTACAGGCATCTGAGTATGATTTGGAAATAGTGTTACCACATCAGTTGGTAAGCGTGAATCTCAAAAATCTTTCATTCTTCAAGATCTGTGTGTGCCCTCTATTGGAAACATGGGGTGGATTGCATCTTTTAATCTTAATTTTACAGCTAGTTTTATAAATGCAATACCAGTCAATGAGGCATTTGTATCTTAAAGTATACGGAGCATTTTGAAATGGTGAATATGTTATTATAGACTGTTTTTCACATTATCTCGATTACTTTAACCTAGATTAAACACTAGTTAAAATAATGTAGGTACAAATAATATAGGTACAGATTACTATAGCAATGTCATGCATTTTGCATTCCTGTTTAGTAAACAAAACCAAAAGCTCTTTTCTCTGACGTGCCTCTCTGGAAAATGGCAGGCACTGTCATAAAATACCAGAGCAGCTGAACACATTGCTTTGTTAAATAAAGTGCAACTCAAAAATACAGCTCACGTGCAAGAAAGCAAAGTCTGCATTAAAACCATCTTTCTGCCTCCTAAACCACTGGGCTGTGTCAGGAGCCAGCTCCACCCCAGCATTCCTGCAGCCAGATGTGTGCAGCTTTGCCTTGCAGAGGTTCTCCATGGCTGCCAGAGAATGGTGCTCAAGATCAGGAGAGTTAAGAGCACTGTCACAGGGCCGTCTGGCAACTAAAGCTTCTGGTTTTACCTTCTGGGTTTGGGACTATACCTAAATGTCACAATGAGCATTTCATCCCTGCTGGAGATGGCAAGGGTATCTGCTCTGAAGGTGAAAAATACTGTTGAGGCACTGGCACTCTCGCAGGAAGGCCCAGTCTGGGGGGCCAGAGGGGAGAACCTGCCAGCCCTGATCCCTCATCTGAGCTGCCTTGAGGAAAGCAGCTCACTAAAACTGAGTCAAGGGAGCTGATAAAAGCTGTGCCACTAAGAACACCATAAGGGGAAAACCAAGAGGTTCACTTACGCTAGTTCTGGGGAATAAAAGAGATAAAATCATGCTAAAAGAAAGCAATGGAATGACCTTATCACTGAAAAGTAATTTGCCAAAAACCCCAGGATGGCTAAATGATTGATGTCTACTCAAAGCTAAACCAAAGTGCAGTCCTTTCGAATTCTAGGATCCAGCTCCAAAACTGAATACCAAGAACAGTCCTAGTAATAGTAGAATACAGCAGAGAGAGAATAAGAAAGCGATTAGAAGGGTTGGTAAGGCTCTGGATGGCTCTGTGCACTTTCTGTATCACTAGAAGTTAAAGGGGATAATCAAAGAGGATTTAAGCAGTCCTGGGAAGGGGAGTATTTTCTTCTCTATGTCAGTTGTAAACTGGAGGACATGATAGGAAGACAGCTACTTTTGCTCTTATACTTTCAGTAATGAAAAGAAAGCATTCTCTCAAACTGAAGAGTATCTGTAAGATAAATCAGAGCGATTAAGAGTCTTCTTGTCTAAGTGGTATACCCAGGAACTCTGAAAGCACTTACACCTTAAGTGGTTAGGTGCTAGAACAAATACACAGGTTTTGTGTGAGACCTGAAGGGTCAAAATAGTGCAACTTCCCTTTTTCTCTCTAGGAAATCAGTTCAGCTGCTTAGGTGGTCCAGCCAGCAAAAGCTGACATCTTCACGGCTGAGTACCCCTTGTGCTGTGATACCAGTAGGTGTTGTGGAAAAGCCATTTACCTATAGTTTTTGTTCTCCTAATGGCCTTACACAGGAATCCCAATTGCAAACATTCTCTCTAAATTAGATCATGGAAAGCATCACAGCACCCCTACAGACTGGAATTCATAAGCTCTCATACAGTAATGCTTGGCGGGGCTTTCCAAAAATGAATTTGGTATCTCTGGCCTTTCTATTTGGGAGAGAAGGCAGGCCTTTTTCCCAGAAAAGTAATTTGGTTGGATATTACGTATTTTTTATCTGTCCTTACTTAACTTTAAAGGTATTCCAAACTCAAGAGCTGATTTGCTAAACAACTCATAGTGAAATCACTGGGAGAACCATATTAACTTCAAAATATATGAAGAGCTACAGAGTGGACTCTGTATTGGATGACACAAATTTAAGTTATTTCTCTTAAGTCTGAGCAGACTAAACATGCTTTTGATACTTGGCTGTCAATTTAGTTATTCTTCCTCTAACTTCTCTAGATGGTTTCTGAAACAATGAATTATTCATCACCTTCTAGTTCACTCATTCAGCTAATCCATACCTCTGTAATAAAATACTATTTTCAGCAGTAAATGCTGGGTCTGCTATACAAACAGATTAGCAGTCTCAGTATATGATCAAGTTCACAAAACTCACATGGCATTGAAAGCATGAATATCATATATAAAGCCAAGATTATAAGTGTACAGACACACATACATGTACAAAAAGATTCTTTTTGTAGAATAGATGAAAGTAGAATAGAGCAGAGATGAATAGACAGTTAATCATACTGGTTTCAGATGTAACATTATTACCTTCAATGACATTTTTTTCAAGATGCTTAAAATCAGTCCCCAAAGGGACTAAAAAGTCACCACAGAGCTAATTGCAAAGCCCAGTTTAGTCTGATTCACATACTATCAATGGCTTTTCAGACTGCAAGGAAGACAGCCACAGCATCATTTTACCAGCACCTCAATATATTTTACACAGTGAGACCACATACTAAAAATTGTTATAATAATCCTCTCCCATTTGGACAAGATCTCAAAATTGAATTAACTATTTAATTAATCACTGTTGGTATTACATTTATTCGATAAAGCAGAAATGCTGGCACTGGATCAGTGTGGCTGCAGCCTCCAGTCGCTGTCTGAGTGAGAGCACCCAGCATCAGTGATAGCTGGCACTACCCTGCCCGCAGCTCCCGGGCACACAGCTGGCCCTGCCATTCACCTGCTGGAGGCTCATTGTCCCCAGCCAGCTGCAGCAGCACGGCACAGGCCATGGCAACTGCAGCGCCCTTCCACGAGGCACCTTGGGCTTGGCTTGAATGATCATGTCCCGTTTGAGCGCTGAGTTTTAACCTGCCCCGGTTGTCCAGCCGGCATGTCAGTGACCTAGACTGACGCATGAGCTCCAAATGCAGTCACAGCAAACCATTAAAGGCTGCATTTTAATTTCTGAATCAGTTCTCCTCTTAATCATAATATGCGCTATAAAACGTGAGCACTTGGTCTAGGATGAGATAATTTTACAACGGAAAAGTAAGACAAGGAGAAAGAAAGGGGAAGGAGAAGGAAACTGGTTTTGATTTCTTATATAAATCTCTTCTTGGAGGGAGGGAGATTTTAAATGCAGTGATTGCATTTAAAAAACATACAATATCAAGACATATGTACATTGCAGTATGTCTTATGCATATTCTCTGGATAAGTTTATATTTTTCAAAGATGGAACAAGCTTGCAAATTTTCTGGAGTTGTGAGAGGCTGATTTATCCAGTCTATCAGCATTTTTTCCATTATTTTGCCCAGAATTTTCCTGTTCTATCCCAAGTAAGATAAATTCAATAAATAGTTAAAATCGAAGCTTACAGCATTTGCCACTCACTTCACACACTAATTTTCACACAGTGTTGTGTTTTCCCCTGTGTTTTTCTTTCCTCCCTCTCCCATACGCTTACACTTCACTCCTTCCTGCCCAGTATAGGAATAAAAGCAGGGCAATGCTTCTATTTCTGTCTTTGCCACTGACTCACTGTATAGTTTCTTAAGCATTTACATCTTCCACTTGGATCCTCTGGTATCTAAGAAGATGAATGTGTCTGTTGATGTTTTCTTCATGGTGAGAGCACTCACAATGTCTCTCTCTGTGCAGATTCTATTGTGTTTAGTAAGGGTTGAGTCCACATTACAACGTTCCTGTTAGTGAGGATATTAGTAGGGGTTCTGACTTCAACCTAGATGCCTACTTTAGTTACAACAATAGGAAATTAATTTTTTGAGATTTGTCAGTCAGATTTTACTTCAGCCACCAGCCACAAAATTTTGAGGTAGGCCACTCACAGATAGGCACACAAAACAGCATCATCATATACACTCTCCTTTATAATGCATGCTAAAAGGGAGCTAGAGATATTCACAGAGCACAATGTAATCCTGGGAACAGGAAATACACAGAGTTGTTTTAATATGGAGATTGCTGGCTACCTTGCGCTACTGAGCCCTGCAGCACTGCTGTCTGCTGAACATGCAAAAGCATTGCTCTTTCCTTTTCAGTGCTGTATTGCCTTAGGTCCATCTACTGTCCCACTTACAATCCTTCACAAATATATCCTGTCCTTTGGGGTCATTTTATTGATTGCTAAATAAAAGTAAATGTATCAAGTCAATTTAGCAAGTGTGTAGATAATTCTTACAAACTAAGATTTAGTCCTTACTATTAGAATGAACATCAGAGACCTACTGTGGTTCGCAGATGTTGGCAAAATCCATGTATGTGGAACTACAGATGGTTCCAAACAAGACAAGACTGGAGCTGGCTCTTATCTCACAGCCTATGTTATTTTTACAGCTCGTACTGTTTTAACAAAGTACATATTTAATTAGAGAAGATTCTACAGAAGTTGTTTGAATTATGAGTTAGTCTTACAGATAAACACATTAACAAGAAATGTATTCCAGTTTTCAGTGTCATAGCGGGAATAACACAGTGGGCTGCTTAATGAAGACTGTAATGTCCAAGGCACAAAGAAAACAGAATCTTAAAAAACAGGACCAAATGTTAACAATCTGTTGTGAAATTCAACTTGTTTAGCTTAAATTTCCTGATTTTTTTACACGGTAAGCTGCCAGCTATGCTGTTCAAAATTTATTTTAAAAATTTCAACTCTCTCTACTAATTACCAGAAATACCATAACAGTACAATGGAAATCAAAGACTTACTAGCTTGAAAATTATTTTTATTGGAACTAGTGCCTGAAGTAGTTTTAATTAAGAGGCAAAAAATTTTAAAAATACCTAAAGATAAATATCTGTTTCCCATGTTAATTAATTACATTGTTTGATATTTTCTATTCACATCTCAATCTCTTTTTTCTCATGACGGCATTACCATATAAATTCTTTGAAAATGAGGGATTATGCCCTATTTGCATTAGGGTGCTTTATTGAATGTAGGCTGTAAATATGTCCTGTAATTATATACATTTATATGACAATACACATACTATTATAGTAACAAATAAAAGACTGTTGAAATACATCAGAAGACACCTTTGGCTGAAAAATGAAGAGGCAGGGTTTTGGTGCTCTGAACAACTTTCTGCCGAAATGCAGCAGATCCAGACTAAAGATCTTAGGTTTCTGTGATTTTGGTTTCATTACATAAAATTTAAAAACAAAAATAAAAGGCACAATACAGTTTTGGTGAAAACAGGTTCTGAGCGCCAGATGTGAGCGCATTCTCAGTGTAGGTAAACCGACACGAAGTGACATCCTGCTCGCTAATGAAGCTGAGATGTGATCGCAGTCTCCAAAAGGAGACACTTGGAAAGCGCCAGGTCCCGCCTCGCCCCTGTCACTTCGGCACGTACAGGGGATTTGAGGACTGGGAAAGGGCTCTTCCCAGGGCAGTGCTGCGGGGAAGGCTCCCCCCGCGCGGTTGGGAAAGGCGCTCGAGCCGTTCCCGGCCGGCCCCCGCTCGGTCGGGCTGCGCGGGGGCCGCAGCCGCGGGCACACGGCACCGCCCGGAGCTGCTGCTGCTCCGTCCCGGCGCTGCGGGCGGAACTGCCGGGCTCTCCTGGCGCCCCAGCCCGGCCCCGCTCCGCCGCCC
>VWPU01004292.1:0-44436 GCA_013398955.1 Callaeas wilsoni | reverse complement strand
AGTTTGCTGATGACATTAAATTGAGAGATGCTAAAAAAAGAGGCTGGAAAGCAGCACTACAGAAAAGGACCTGGGGATCCTGGTCGATGGCGAGTTGAATATGAGTGAGCAGTGCCCTGGCAGCTGGGAGGGCCTGAGGGGCATCAGGCACGGCATCACCAGCCAGGCAAGGGAGGGGATTGTCCTGCTCTGCTCTGGGCTGGGACAGCCTCACCTCGAGTGCTGGGGGCAGTTTTGGGCACCACAACATAAGAAAAACATTAAGCTATCAGAGTGTCCAAAGGAGGGCTATGAAGATGGTGAAGGGCCTCGAGGCAAGCTGTATGAGGAGGGCACTTGTTCTGTTCAGCCTGGAGAAGAGGAGACTGAGGGAAGACCCCATTGCAGTTACAACTTCCCTGTGAGGGGAAGATGAGGGGCAGACACTGATCTCTTCTCTGGGGTGCCTAGTGACAGGACCCAAGGGAACGGCCTAAAGTTGAGTCAGGGAAGGTGTGGGGTAACTATTAGGAAAATTTTTTTAGCTCAGAGGGTGTTTGAGCACTGAACAGGCTCCTCAGGGCAGTGGTCACAGCACTAGCCTGACCGAATTCAAGAAGCATTTGGGCAATGCTCTCAAGCACAGGCTGTGACTCTTGGGGATGGTCCTGTGCATGGCCAGGAGTTGGATTCAATGATCCTTGTGGGTCTCTTCCAGCTCAGGATATTTTATGATTGCATGATTTTTTTTTCTACATTTTCTTTTCCAAGCTAGAGGTGCTCTTGTTCAAATGCTTTTGGACTGGTTTGTAGCTTTTTTTTTTTTAACATACTTTTAAATTATTTTAAAGAAGCAAAAATCCAGTGATACTACTTAAAGGGTAGTTTGGATCTCTTGACCAGGTAATGAAATTTTATAAGGCATAGTGCTGGCTTTTATACTGCTAATATAGGACACCAGATCCTCTCTAAAGCTTTCTGCTCATGTCAGTCCTAGGTGGCACAGAATAAAATTGCAAGTCCAGAAACACATTACCCAAGGACCTTTAAATTCAGAGCAGTGAAATCATTGAAATATTGAGAGGTAATGTAATGTGTTTTGTTTTCAAAACTTGTGTGTGACTGATCAGCCTCTGTATGCCTTGTTCCACTAATGTTCTTGTCTAAAATCACAGTGCTCTAAATGACCCTGGTGGGCATGGCAGTGAGTGCTAGAGCTGTACCTCATGGTGCTTGCTAGTTCACATTTTGATCAAGTGTGGGGAATATGTGACCTACAGCTAACTAAACATTGTTTCTTACTGGTCTGCATGTCTCAGGATACCAAACTTCTGACTTGAAATACAAGTTATTGATTATTGCTTTGGAAAAAGTAGCCAGAGTCAATTAATGAGACATCATATAGCTTCTAAACTAAGTGATGGCTATAAATGACAATTTTCAGCTGAGATGTTGGCGACTTATTAGAAACAGCTTTGAGATAAAATAAAGTGTGTACAAGTTACATATCTGAATTTGTTTCCAATGCTATCCTTCTGCCTAAGAACAACATACTGGTTCAAGGAGGAAGGGCTTATTTTATCAGGAGTAAAACAGTATATTTGTCTTTCACTTTGTTTTGTAAGGTGGCTTCGAGGTCTTTTTCAGGATATGTATCCTCTTGTCTAAGCCCTGTAATATCCTTGCCTTGAGCAATGTATGAGCCGTCTGCCGCAGGGACAGCCTCCCTTTGTCTTTTGGGTAGTCATGCTGAGATTGGTGCTGGTACTGAACAGGGAAATCTGTGGGTTTTCTTAATTCTTTGGGTTTGTGCGAGGAACAGAAGCAGAAGGTCATCCTTGCACATGTAACCAGCACGATGGAATCCCACAATGGCAGTGAACAATCCTGCAATTTTTGTCTGATTTCCTCTTCCGCACCCAACACCAAAACCTAAACCAAATTCAAAACCAAAACCAAACCCAAAATAAGACAAAACTTTCACCAAAATTGACCCAAACTTAGGCCTTGGTGACAAATGTTATTGTCATCTACTTTGTACAGCCCACAATGCTGTAAGAAGCTTTTCTTTTTGTGTACTGACTGACACATCCACTGCATAGTTTTAAGCCCTGGAATATGCATACAGAGGTTGTTTTCCATAACAAAACAGTGCTAATCCCTTCATACAGTGGAATTTTGTATTTTCCCCAGCATTCCAGTCAGCATCAAAATTTTATCAAAAAGTTCATTGATTGAAGTTCAACTACACCCTGGCAGCTGTGATGTTGTTAGTTATTGCAGACTCCCTGGGAGTAATGTTTAGCACAGAAATCCTTCTGTACAGCCTCCCGGTGCAGTGATCTCCAACAGACCCCCTGTTTGCTCTGACTAATGACAGACTTGCCTTCATTTGAGGACAAGTTGATAAAAGCAATTTTTAAGAGGCAAAAAGAATGAGCTGCTGAGTTATTTGATAAAACAAATTCCTGAATGGATATAGCAAACCTTAGGCTACAAATAGTGCTTGAAATCCTAATTCAACTCTTCAAACCTGTTATTGGGTGATGCAAATGCAGGAAAGAGGCTGTTTTACTATTCCTTTGCAATCTAGGATCAATGGAAAACAAAAGCAGAGGACATCCATCACAGCCAGAGAAACCAGTGCTACTTTTGGAGGAGGAGGAAAACTGTGCATTAATTTTTCTCTAAACACCCTGTGCAGCACATTTCTCATCTATCTGGATCAAAGAATGGTATAAAGAGACAATGCAGAAGAGCATGTCTATTCACTAACTCAGCCCTCCCCTCAGAAAAATGGTTGCTTATATATACTCCTGTCTCAGCCATATCTCCTAAAAACGCAACTGCAACTTTTAAAACAGTAGGTTGACCTCTAGCATAAATAAAATATGCTGACCTTCCTTAATACTTTTGTCCTGCTGTAACAGTAGTAGCGCTGCAGTGGCTAGAGCAAGGGACTGCTGAGACCTAGGACAGCAAAACTTCATAGAAACAGACAGTGCTACACGTCCTTGCAAGGTACAGCTCTGCTTCAGAGAGGTACTATGTGGACACAAAAGTCTGGTTTGTAGCTACGCAGTATACTAGTATCACTATATTATACACAGATAATATGTATTATTGAATAAAGTTAAGAGGCTGTGCTTCTGGGCCTGCAATTTACCTCTTCCAGCCCTCTAAGTTCCCATGTCTCCTCTTGGTTTAGTCCTTTGCCATATTCAAAACAGGAAGTTCTTCTTCCAAGTGAGCTAATATATTATGTGAGCTATAGGTATATTATGCTTTTTGATCTTCCTTCTTATTTTGCACTTTAAAATCTTAATGTTCCTTAATCCTCCATAGGATTGCTCAAGCTGTGCCAAGGGAAGTTTAGGTTCGATGTTAGAAAGAAATTATTCATGGAAAGAGTGATTGGGCAATGGAATTGTCTCCCCAGGGAGGTGGTGGAGTCACCGTCCCTGGATGTGTTTAAAACAAGACTGGAAGCGGTACTCAGCGCCATGGTTTAGTTGATGAGGAGGTGTTAGGTCATAGGTTGGACTAGATGGTCTTAGAGGTCCTTTCCAACCTAGCTCATTCTGTGATTCTGTGATTCATTTTGCTGCAGAGCAAAAATATAAGCCAGCTGTTAAGTGTGGTTGGAATGCTGCTTCTTACACGGAAACAACTGGCAGAGAAATTCAGTTTTAGTAGAACTTGTGCTGCAGCTAGGAGGACATGTGTTCCTTGATTAGAAGGCAGTTGGTTTTTCCAGGGTGCTCCTGTGTATTTCTGGGGAAGAATTGGTACCTTTGTCTGCAAGGGATGCTTCAGATTTCAGGAAGGGATGAAGGTTGTCTTTGGAACACCGTGTTGGTTACCAAGGATTGCACCTCTGGTTGTTTGGTTTGGTTTTCAAGCAAGCAGCATTTTACTTAAGAGAGAGTTCCATGTATTCTACAGTGCAATCTGTTTTGTCCCTGGTGGAAGGTGGAAATGTGGAAAGGCATGGGCGGGAAAGAGAACGTTGAGGGATAATTGGCAAATATCTTTGTCAACCAGAAGGGAAACAGCTTGATGCACTAAGTATTATTGATGATTTTCAAAATCAAGGACATGAGAACCAAAATGTTCTGTGTTGCCAGAGTTGCCCTAAGAATGCTGCAGGAGCAGAGACAGGTGAAATATGCTCTGGAAAACTTGTAGTGGGCTGTGGAAAACGGTTGGGAATTATCCAAAAATAGCAGGGGTTGTTTTTCTTGGTTCAAATACAGAGAGAAAAAAATCAGCTGCTATGTTCCTTCTTCACATAAAACAGACCTTTAGTACCTCAGTTAGACTGTATTTACATTGATTTCCAGCCTTTGCTTTCTAGAATTACTGTCTCATGTTCTTGCAAGGGTCATCCCAAAGAACTAACCAATTTGGCAAAAAATTTATTTTAGCCTACTTATGCTAGAAATTAGATAACTTCTAATGTATGCAGCTTTCCTTTTCTTTTTAATGTGTGGAATATTGTTTTCTTCCTATTTCAATACCCAGTGCTAATGCCCCACTATTCTGGACATTGCATGTAGCTGGAGCCTTCTCAGTGACAACATATGCAGTGCTGCAGCAAACAAGGTGTTGAGGGTCCCAGGCAAACACTGATGTGAGAGAAATTAATGTAAAAACAGTGTTAAGAGCACACAGCTTCAATGTCTTTTCTATAACCAGGGCAACCCTACCATTCACTTTCATCTGCATCACTGCTATTTACCAGGGGTGCAGAATATCTGACAGCCACCTTATTTCACATTTAAAAATGAACTTTAGCAGTTCAAGTGTGTTTTGTTTTGGTTTGTTTTTCTCCTTTTGGATTTCATCTACCATTGTGCAGGTTTTGCTGGTCCTTCTCCTTGGTTACTCAAACCTTTCTCAAAGACTTATTGGCTTGAAATGTCCTTTGCTCCCTCACTGCCTAAAATTGTCTCCGAGTCTTTCCTGGAAATCTGTTAGTTATAAAGATGCTTAATTCCACAGTTCCTGGAGGCTTTGGGCCCCTGTGTCAAGCACTGGATGCATTTACATTTCAGTGGCGATGTTCAGTTCAGTATTAACAAGCTTTGCCCCATGCTACAGTAGCTGGACTGCCAATTTTGCCTCCAATATATCTCCATAACAGTGGCTACAGTGAAGTTCTTATACTCTTTCTCCCACTGAATTTGGCTGGTTGTTTCCTCCTCCTTTGTTTTTTTTCCCTAGCTCTTTGAACTCTCCTTTTATTTTTGCCCTCCACAGTTTATTTGCTCTGCCTTTGGTTTCCCCCTTACTTTCTCCTTGATTAGGCTCAGCCTCTATTATGAGGTTCACTTCTCTTCCCTGAGAAAGGAGGCAAGAGGATTTGGAACTGTAGAAAGGGGGTTGTACATTGGTTTGCATCCTCTGCCTGGTTGTGCACATGCAGCATTCTCCTCTTCCCAGCAGTGGCAAACAAATCCAGAGCAGTGGTAGCTCCCCTCTTTGTTGTGGTGTGGCCATAGGGTGGCCGATTTGGGGATCTGTCTTCTGCAATTTCCAAATCATACAGAAACACTTCCTTCAGTGTGCCTAGATAAGGCTGTAAGAGCAGGAATGTGTCTTGGATTGGAGAGAGAGAAGTGACAGATCTCTTACGGTAGGCTTTTATTTGGTTTCTGCTTTCTCTTCCCTCCCAACAGAAATGCAGAAATTCTGGCCTTTTTAACCCAAAGAGAAAGAAAGCAATTAAAAGGTGTGAATCCAATTATTGCCTTGGCTTAGAGTGAGTTTCTGCAGGGAATGAAACTAACCTGGCAGGAATTGGGATTATATGATTTGCATAGGACAAAACCATTGCTGCTTTGAGTTTTGGAGGAGCTGACAGCATGCTTTTCTAGAATACATGTGCTTCTCCAGTTCTGCATATTGACCTTTCAGATTAGTCAACAGTGACTCGTGATACTTTGCACCTTGAAGGCATTTTATGCAGAACACTTTTTCTTTTTTTTTTTTTTTTTCTAAATTGCTTGTCAATTATGTCCATAGGCTGAGCAAATGTTGGGTGAATACAGTCATTTAATATGTTCCAAACAATTTATATTTTACAATACAAGAAACTAGAATTTCCATGTTCCTTCCCCTCTCTTTCTTGCTTGTTTTGGCTGCATGCTACAGCATATTGCCTCTTGCATGCTACAGCAAAAGTCCAGGTAAAACCAGAGCTCCACTCTTGTTAGCCAGACAGGTCTGTAGATGCTGCTTTACAGGCAATGTTGCAGAAGGGACCTTTAGGTGTAGTTGGGAAAGGTGGTTGTGCAGCTCCCTGGAGTTCAGAGGAGGTTTCCTTTCTCTCAAAGTTTTTGAAGTGTGGCATGCAATGATAGCAAACCTTCTGGAGGCTTTTGCCTGTTTCATCCTTTTCTTCTTTCAAAACTTAGACACTCTTTCAAAAACTGAACAGTAGATACTGCCAAGTATGCGAATTGCAGTTATGCAGCACCCTAAAATACCATTCCATTTTGCTGTAAGTTTTGTGTCATGAGGAGGAAGAAGACTAGTTGGTAAGGGAGAAATATGGCAGAAAACCCCACTTTTACTCTCATTTTCCTCCAATCTTTTCACTGGACAATATTTGCCCCTGGAAAGCAACAGGAGTCTTGCCCTGACCCTTCGAAAACTCCATTTCAAAGTGTCTGAAAAGGCCTTTAGTGCGTAAGATCTGTTTTAGTCTGTTGTTACATGAGGTGTCTGCAGTAACATAAAATAATACTTTTTTCAGAAAAAAACATATTATGTAAAAGGAAAAAGGTTAGTTGATGAAACTTAAAAGAATTAAGCAGGAGTGCTGACTCACCAGCTTGTTCTTCTGTGTTCACTTAACCTGTAGAAGGGGGAGTGGCTGGATGCTCAGCTGGGCTCTCAGAAGTCACCTCAGGCTTCCTGTGAAACACAGCAGAGAAGGGCCTGCTCTCTATCCTGTCCATCACTGCAGCTCCAGACTTGGCACAGCTTTCAGGGAGCAGATGTTCAAGATACCCCAAGCCATTTATTCCCACAGTCTGCAAAATGTGTATACTGCAGAAATATTTTACCTATGTGGGAGCTTCAGCTACTGTTAAAATACTTTAAACTACTGTTTAACTACTGTTCCCTGCTGTTCTTGATTGGTGGTTTAATGCTGCTGGATCAAATCCTGAGTGGTAATTGTCCAGGGCTGGAGGAAAGGGACTTTATGACATGAAAGACAATACTAGTGCAAAAAAATTAGAGGGTGAATTGAGGAATAGGTAGGAAGTACCTTCTAATCTGGACGGAAGGTTCAAAAACAAGTTTCCAAGATGAATAGTGGGGTATTTAAGAACATTTATTTTATAAGATAGATCTTGAGCAGTTTATGACAAACTGATGTTTCATGTATGTGGATGCTGAAAGTCAGAATTTTTTCTTCTTTTTTCTTCCAGTGCAAAGGTTTTAAGATTTATGTGTCCTTTTAAAATTTCCAAACTGTGCACATAATATTTTTTTGGAGGGGTTGTTGCAGTTTACATTGGACTTGATTATAATGCAGGTGTATGTTTTACGATGTTGTTGATGGATGTGTCCTAATTGTGCAGGACGGGAAACCATGAACATAAGGACATGACAATTTTCATAATGAATGACTAAACACTCTAAGAAGTGCTTGAATAAATACTCAGAAAGAATTTTAATACCTTATCCATGGTAGCAGAAGCATCAGAGAAGGGAGGAAAGAGAGAACATACTTACTGTGGTTTGGGTGCTATTTTATATTTTAACATAGTTTTTTCAGTAGGTTCTCTTTAGTCTCAGAAGAGTAGATTTTATTTTTCAGTTTGGCTATGGGGAATCTGAGAGTTTTTAAATGGTGCTGAAATAGGGGACAGTTGTGAAAATTGACACTTGCTGATGGTATCCATATCCCTTTAAAAAAATACGTTTAAAACTTCTGTGTCTTTTGGGTACTTGTCTAAGTGCACATGGATCTGGCAAGGAAGGGGGTTCTCGTTTGCAAGGAAAATGCTTTGTGGTAATTGGTAGGTGCAAGGGATACAGATGTGTCCTGTAGGGTGTTACAAGGGTAGTGACAAATCTTGAAATTTGACCTTTTCAGCCTTGAAATGTCCTTGACAAATCAGAGCCACGACTTGACTGGCATCTAAGAGAAACCTGTAATGTTCTTTCCAGTCTTGAAACCTGAGTCTGAAGGCTACAGAAGCCTTGAAATAATTTTCCATCAACAGCCAGGCCAATTCCAGTTACAGCAAGAGACAGTCGGAGGAACCTGGAGATGGAAGACCACTCAGTTACCAGATACATTGTTCTTGAATGCTCTGCCTGATACAAAGCAGATTTGTGGTGTAAATGAACCTTCCATGGCCCTCCTGATGCCAGCAGCTTCATCAGCACCAGTGGCAATGAGAGACACTGACTGAGGCAGCCTGGCTGGGATCCATGCTAAGGGCACTGCTTTCCCCTGAGACAGCTTGGTGACAGCATCACTGGAGGGCCCACCCAAAACCTCCTTAATTCTTGGAGGCCACCACATTTGAAGGCGATACAAAATTCCCTAAATTCAGAAGCAATCAAACCTTAACACCATCTTTTGTGGAAGAGTTGTGTCTTTAGCTTCCAGCACCAGAGGATGGATGCTATTTTCACAGGAGGAACTAGTCCATATTTGAGCTACTCCATGTGAATTTAATTCTGTCATAGTAGTGAATCCTTCTCTCCCCTCTCCCTGACTCTTTTGTAATGCATTTCTGAAGCAAAGCTTACTAAGAAAGAAAAATGAAGTGCTTAACTTTGATCTTCATGAACAAGAAATTAGGAAAAGACATGACACCTAGGACACACAGTAAAACTTCTTCCTGGTTAAGTTTGCTTTTCTGCAGGTGTTCTTCTGGTCTTTGAAGCCCCATTTTACTCTGGCTGACATTGGATTTCTGTAAAATCCGTACCCACAGTTTTACACATGAGTGAGGGGTGTGCGATGAAGGGTGATGGACGAAGCCATGGGACCATCTGGAGAGCAGCTGCCACCTCACTGCTCTGAGCCAGGGCGGCCCTGATGGCCAGACCTGGCTGCACACTGCATCCACCTGTCCTGAGGGCTGGCCTCTCCTCCACAGGCCCTGGGCAGCCACCAGACAGGGGGCTGAATTGTGGAAGGCTGAGACCCCTTCCCAGGACAACCCTGCCTTGATTTGTTGTATGCTTCTTGCCCAGTGGCATCACTATTTGGCTGGACAGTGGCAATAACAGCTCCGTTCATGCCTGCTTTAACTAAGAAAAAAACCTATAAACTTACATAGAAGAGAACGTATTTTTATTTTTCTCCATCTGTATTGTTGCACTCTCTTTTTCCCATCCATGCTCAGTGTCACTGAAGCATAGTCCTGTCATCTGAGCTTGACTTAAAATGTTAGCATTTGGACAGGAGGGTATTAGAGAAGCTCTGCCTCCTCCTGCTCACCTTTAATAATAATTTGCTCTACGCCTTTTTTCAACAGTGTATATGGATATGTAGTAAGATGACAGCTGTGCCTTGTGAGAATGGATTTCTCTCAAATGGAAATGATCAGCTGTCACATGGCTCAAGCACTGTAGCGGAGACTGAAAGAGGAGTTTCAGGAGAAAAATGCACATAAAATAAACAATTTGAGAGATTGAAGTGAAATCTTATTCTGTGAGAAACAGTACCTGTGTTTTGGAGAAGAAAAATAGACAGAAATTGTTGCACTTTGAGGTTTGAGCAATCTTTTCTACTGGACTTTGATGTATTTTTTGTGATACTATGACAAGCAAGGAGTTGGCTGAGATGGGGAGAATTTATGGAAGCAGGTGGGACATCACTGCAATGTTGCATGGATGCTTCCAGACTTGTTCTGTTGCAGGCTTTGAGCAGGGGTGATCTTCGGGGGCCTGTACTCTGTAACCCCACCCCCACCTACTCTCAGGAAACTTAATTGCCTTCCTTTTCTGCTGCAGCAATGGCAGGGCTCGCACCCAGAAATGAAATGCCTTTGATACGTTGCCTACTGTGTAATCAATAGCAAGGAAATTCAATGTGCTTGCAGTGACAAGGGGCAAAGTAATAGTTATGGGAAGGGAAGGGAAGGAAAGGTAAGAGCTGTAACACCTCTGGCCTCCTCTCCCCCTGGCTGTGCTTGCCTACAGGATGACCACAGAAGAAAAATGCCTGATTGAATAATGTTTGCACAGAAACCAGCTGTAAATTCCTTGGGCAGCATAGTTAGGATGCAGTTTGTCAAGCGTGTCTTTTGTGATTGTAGCTCTAACAAGAGCTCTGCTGATGTGCTTTTCATCTAGCAAAAACTACATTGCCTTTATTCGCCCTCTGTTTGAAGACTGGCTGTGAGGATTGCACTGAATTGGTGAATAATCTCTGCTAATGCATAAGTAATACTTGCTGACTTACATGAGATTTCGTCCTATTCCTTACTGAAAAAATTTCATTTTTATTAGGTAAAGTAAAAAAAACCTATTAGTGAAGACTACAACTCAATACAGGGTTGCACTTTCATTTTGCTGCTCTGTTTCCTCTCACAATCATGTAAATTGGTGACTACCTTCTTTAAAAAAAGAAAAGTAAAAACCAAAAACCCAACGAAAACAACAAAGCATGTGCCTAGTATCCTACCAGAAACCTTTCATGAAAGATTAACTATTACTTGCAGAGCAGGAGTCTTGCTGATTGAGGAGGAAAACATTTGGTGGTGGATACAGGCAGACCTCAGAGGAAAAGACCTAAATATTAACGCAAGCATTAATATGTTATCTTGAAGAGATGGTATGCAGGTCCTTATTGCAATAGTCATGTTTTTTCATGTTGCTGGAACACTTTCCTCTAGCATTTACCACAAACATTTCCTACAGAGCCATCTAAATCCTCAGACACTGGTGGACATGCCCCCTATCAAATGCAGTAGAGTACAGCTGACCTCCTGCATGTGCAGGCAGGGTAATGAAGAAGTTTGGGTGCTTAATTATGAGTTTCTTAATGCAATTGGTGCAAAATGGGTCTTCTGCCTTGGAAGGCAAGGTGCCACAGGTGGGTTTTCCACCCCTCTGCCCTGCCCACAACACAGATCAGCTGTGCAGGTGAAAACTGGGTTTGAGAAGCAGCTCTTACGCTGTGGCTCACAGTCCTGCGCTCCTGTGTGGAACCCAGCTTGTCCATGCACTGTAGGTTACTTACCCTATCAGATCTTTTTCTTTATAGGTGTACTTGTGCCCAAGCTGCCTGGCTATAGCCTGCTTCATTTACTTATAAAAATAAAATTGTATTTTAAAACTATCTGAACCTGAGAAAGTCGGTGGCTCTTTTTGCATCTCAGAATTTTCATAGATGAGCAAATAAACAGCCATAGGCATATAAAGAGTTCTTGTTCAAAACAACCAAAAGCCCTAAATATCTCAAATATCTGAACATTTAACATCTTTTTAGCTTTTTTTTGATGTGAGAAATAACATTTACATAATCAGAAGAATCTTGTAACTACAAAGTCTTTTGTTCATGACATCAACTGCTGTCAGAGAGAATGACGAAAGAGCAGCTTTTTAAGATTTTACTGAGAATTTAAGACTGGTATTCCTTTTCAGGTCCTGCATAATGCTTCTTACTAGCTTTTGCTGGTTTCCCCCCTAAATAAGAATTAGAGACTAGTACCATCTATCCAGAATCCTTGCTAAAGAGAAGAGTAAGAGCCATGCAGGCAAACATATTGTTCAGAAGGACTAGTTTGTCCCTGTATTGAATATTTCTGTCCTTTCTTCTGAGGACTTGATGTCCTCTCTCCAGCTCATGGAGTCCAGGATCTTCTGGAGAGCCATTCCCTTTGGCAGTCCTGCCACAGCTGAGTCTCCGTGACTTGACTTGATCCAAATGGCACACAACATCTCAGCCTCCTATCATTTTTCCACTTGGCATGCTGCAGTGTGCTGTTAATTCTCAAAAACAACAGCAAAAGAAGAAGACTTGGAAATGTGTTTTCTGACACACAAGCTGGCCTCCCTTGGGAAAACAACCTTGCTGTCAAAAGGGAGAGTGCAGGTGAGTCTGCTTGCTGCATGTGGAGTGTCAGTGCCACTGAAGTACCATAATGCCCTTCTCAGTCCTAGATTATGGACCATTTCTCCAGAGGCTCAGCAGAAAACACAGAAAGAGCAGGCTCTTTCCTAGTGAGGCTGTGGTAGTATTTTTGAGGCAAAGCAATCTTCCCACATGAAGAAATATTTCTGAGGTTTAGCAACAGATTGGTTCTTGTCTACAGCTCTCTTTAAAAATGTATTTTAAGACTAATTACTTAGTAGTCACATAATGAACTTGTTTAGAAATTTAGAAAAAAAGTACTTCATGATGTTTTTGTGAATTCTGGATGTTAAAAATTTGATAGTTGATCTGAGAACAGAAGAAAAGCACAATTGAATACTCAAGAAGCAAAATGCAGAAGTGAAGGGGCTACCTGGCTGCTCTCAGTACAATGAGGCAAACGAGATCCAAGCATTGCCTTGGATGTGCAGAACTGAGCTCTGGTGCCCTCTGAGAGCAGTAGCTGCCGAACCCCATGTTTGGATCCCTGCTCCTTGTCTTCACACCTAGAACGGGAAGAGAAGGGATGCTCAGACCTAAAAAGTAGGCCTTTTTATTCATGCCTGGCCATTTGGGATGGCTGCCAGCTGGAGGGCAGTGTTGCAGCAAAAGTCATTGCCAGTTTGGGAATGGCCACTAGAACAGCTGCTGTGCTTGCTTGGGACTGCAGCTGTTGGTGTGTCAGTAGCATAAAGCTCTGTTTCCCAGCAGAGCCTTGCCAGCTTTTGGCAACAGCCAGGAGCCTTAATCACACTCCTGGATGGTTGCTTGAATGTTGAGAGACCACACAGTGGTGTGTTATTCCATACAGTGTTTCCCTGCATGGCCTTAGTGTTGGAAACAGGACTTAGGTGCCAAGGTCTCTGCATGGTCTTCTTTGGTTTATATAAAGATGTGATGCTTCAAGTCTTGACTGAGTGTATTGTATCCATTGTATCCATTATTGTATCCATTGTATCCAATCTTGGAGTGATTCTATAACAATACTGTATTCCCCATCCCCGTGTCCAAAGCATCACACCCATGGAGTGAAACGAGGGAAGTCACCATATGAGCAGTGATACAATGGGACCATTGGGTGCTGCATTTAATTTTGCATCTCTCTAGCATCAGAAGCTTGAAGTGTACAAAAAAGTAGTTGAGTGTTAAAACCTGTGCAGAGAGAATTATTGGTGTTTTGCTCAAGTCATTAAAAAGTGCAGGGACAGAGCAGGCCCACAGCAATGTCTCGGGGCCTGGTGTTGCGTGCTGAATTCCTGCAGTGCACATGGAACATGAAGCCTAGCACTATTTCTATGTGCTCCCACAGGTGTACTTTTTCCTCTTGGCTTATGTTGTTGCTGAATATAGTCTGCGCAGCCTCCATCATTCTTGCTACGACTCACTCTTAAAACACACCAACACGATCAGAAAAAAACAACCTACAGACATCTTGGAGCCAGCTCTTCGCGGTGACAACAGTCTCATTCCCTTCTTGCTGTCTTACAAGTACATCTGGTAATAAGGAATCAAAATGCAGATGCCAGTGAAATCTCATCAGGCACACCTAGGAATCTCAGGAAAGGCTTGGTGTTGAAAGGACTACATTTCCTAGGGGCTGGAGTAGGGCATCTGAAGTCAGATTTATTCAGAGACTGTCTTGTCAGGAAAAAAATGTACGTCTAATATGAACGTGCCCCTGTAAAGGTGGTGGGTGCTCTGTTTCTTACGTTCCACGTTCCGTTGCTTTCCTTCCTGCTTGGTTTCTGTGTGTTGTGAGGAGCAGCGGGCCTGTCACGCCTGCCCGTTTGAAGCATTACAGTAGCCTATCTGACCTCAAAAGGCCTGTCACGGTGCAGCTTTTGCTGGAGGCTATATAATGGATGGGTTATTCTCAATGGGAATATGAGAGTCACAAATCATTTCCACACAGAGACCCGAGAAATCACATTATAGACTTAAAGGCCAGTGGAAAGTCAACAAAATGCCCTTGGGCCTGAGCAAACTTTTGTCCTGGATCACAGAGATCACTAACTTTGAGAGAAATAGATGTGGCATTGGAAATTGTTTTTCTGGTTCTGCAATGAAATATTTTTGTTCAATATGAAAATAAATACTTGCCATTTAGCTAAGATTATCAATACGTTGGGCTGGCAAAAGATAATGTCCAAGGCCGGAGCCTCAGGCTCGCTGAGAGCTGTCTCCAGTGAAGGATCCACAGGGTGTGGGCAGACGGAGGTTCACAGGCTGCTGACCTGGGTGCCTGGCCATGGCCCGGGTCTGGAGCCTCCTTGCAGCACGTGCTGTCTCTGCCATGTTGGCCATGGCTACTGCACAAAAAAAGTTGGGTATGCTACGCAACAGCCAGGCATTAGTTTATGTTTCAACAAGTGAAACAAACAAGACTTAGTCTTGTTTCTAAGAGGAAAGCCAATCTTCTTAATGCAGACTATATGCAATTCATTATTCATTTTGGTGAAACGCAGAGTGCACCTTGCTGTGCAGGCCAGCTGCTCATTTATAAAATTGATTATGCATTCTCTAAAGCCATCTCTAGGGAGCAGCTAAATTGCATCAATTGCCACTAAAGTCTTTGATATCCCTGTGGCTGAAGAATATTATAATAACAAGGAATAAAGCAAAGATAGTCTATGTTCTGATTTTTGATGTTTGTCAGATTTTGTTTGCCTCAAAAAGTTTCAGAAGATTGTGTTTCTGGCATAAAAGCTGCCCTTAACCTCACAGCAGGAGCCCCCCAAGATGTCTCAGAAATTGAAGGCTACTTTTATTGTAAAAAAAGGTAAAAATTTATCTGCTTTAAATTTTTCCCCCATAATAATCAGGGGGATTAGTTCAAATAATAGCATATTGAATCCTTGATTCTGTTGCTTTAATCTGACTTCACCATCAGCTCTGTGAAGAGTAAAACATAGAGAGGAAGGATCATTGGTGATGATAACACAGTATGAAAAGATCTAGCAGTCTAGTATTCACTCTAAATATCAAATAGCTGGGCACAAAACTGCCTGAACTTTGATTTTTCTGCAATTTTCTGGCACAATTTTTTTTCCTGACACTTATCCTTAAAGAATCCTGTTCACCCTCCCCTCAAAAAAACTCCCCTATACCAGTGTAGGTGAACATCAGAATGTAAAGCAGATACTGCTTACAAGTGGATCATGAAGAAACTGCAGAAGAATTAAAAGGCTGTCTGGGTTTTCCCATTTCCTAGTTTTAAATTCACTTAAACCTTGTATTTCACAGTGATTTTTTAATTAGAGACATTGTAGCTATAAACCTAATAATCCCTGAGTGACAGACTGTGGCATATGTTGTTTATGCTTTTCAAAGTCATCTATAGTCTCTGGCTTTCAGGAACTGCTTTTAGGTGATATTTTCAGCTCAGAGGAGAGAGGGACAGGCCTGTGGAAGGATGCGGGATGCTGGAGCTGCCAAGGTCCAAGACAGTTGTTGGCACAGACATCAGTGTCGAAGGGGCAGACTGAACCCTCTGGGGGGAAGATCTGATGCCACCTCCATGCTTAGCCAAGTGTCTCCCACACATTTCTGGATTAAGCACATCTGTGAGCCCCGAAACAGATCTTTCCCCAATTCAGTAGCCAGAACTGGAACCAGGTCTGCAAGGAGGCAATTTACTTTATTCCAAGGCCTTCCCCTGCAGCCCTAAAAGCCAAGGTCACAACTGCTGGGCAAGGGCTTTTCTCTCTGCTCCTCCCTGTTGTGAAAATACAGGCTTCATGGGACTGGGGGAGGTACTCCAGTGACTGATGTAAAGAGCTACAGGGTGCTTACATTGCCTAATTTATTTTATCCCTCCACCCCTGCCTGAAGAACAGCCCTGACCACCTGCTTCTTACAACCAGCACATCTGCAGCTCTTTCACAAGACACACTTTGAGACTCGTGGGGTCGAAGTGTGGAAGTGTGACTGCTGCTGTGACCTGCACCCTAAGGAGACGTATAAGCACTCCCTCATACCTAAAATTTCTCTGTGTGCTTTCTTGTGCTGGTTTTGGCTGGGATAGAGATAATTTTATTCACAGTAGCTGTGTTTTGTATTTGTGGTGAAAATGTGTTGATAACACAAGGATGTTTCAGTTACTGCTGAGCAGGGTTTGCACTGAGCCAAGGGCTTTCGTGCCTCTCACCCCACCCCACCAGCGATCAGGCTGGGGAGGCAGAAGGACTTGGGAGGGGTTTTTTTCATAGTTTTCCTGCTTAAACATTGTTGCTATATAGAAGAAAAAAACAAAAAGCATCCTAACCTTGACAGAGCTTGACAAAGCCCCTGGGCCTGGTCCACCTGAAGTCTTGGGGAAACACAGAAAGTCAAGGTATCTCTCTGTAAATTAGATGCACAGCACAAAAATTACCCCTATTCAAGCCCAGACTTTACGTATCTGACCCTCTGGGTCCATAACTGTGAGTGAAATGGAGCTGTCTAGCTCCATCATATCTAAAGGTTCTCTAAATATATGTAGCTAGATCTAGGTCACTGCATTCTTTTCGTTTCATACTCAGGGCAATGGAGTAGTGTAAAGGATTTTTGAATGCACAGGCTGTAGGTTTAGTTGAGTGAAGGTCTTTAGGACCCTTGGGGGTAAGGGCTTAGTATGTGTTCGTCTGACTTTATAGGGGCTGTGACTTCCATGTCTTAATGTTAACAGGATGGGCTTTCATAGCTACTGACTGCAGACTAGATCTTAGCAACTGGATTATCCTACTAACCCTTCTCTGTACCTTCTCTTTACTGAATTGCACTTGGCAGTGCAAGCTTTTAAGATAGAAAGTAGAAAAATATTTCAATATACTCCAGGTGTTGCTAATGCAATCTCATTTTTCTTTCAGCCGTCAGAGAACTAATCCATCATGAGCTGGAAACGTCTCTTGAAGATGCATGCTTCTTTCCATTACAACATGGTCAAATGCCAACCTGTTCCTTTGAGGATTCTTTTGAAGATTCTAAGCTAGCTAGTAGCTTGATTTTACTCTTCCTCGACTTCTTTTCGCAGCAGATTAGGTCATTGAAAACTATAGCAGCTTAGTTATTAGAAAAATAGAGCACAGTGTCTCATTATTCTGTATTCTCAAGACAGAGCTATTTCTTTAGTCCTGATGCATTTCTGCACACTGTTTAGCAGCAGTGCTTTTAGTGTAGCAGACCTGCAAGGAATGGAGGGTGATGGAGGAGGAGATGAATACTGAGGAAATTGCATCAAAGAAGAACACTGTGTGTTGCAGTTAGTGGTGTGTGCATGTGTCATTGACTTGTGTATTTTCTGTGGTTATCTGCATCATGTCCTTTGAGGTTTAAAGTGCACAGCTGTAATCCAGACCGTATCAGTGAGGTTACTGTATTTTTGCTTCTTTTTATGGCTGGAACATGAGTTCAAGGAGGACTGAACAGTAGCTGCAGAGTGTGATGGAGACAATCCTTCAAACCATTTTCATATCAGAAGCTTATGAGAAAATTCTGGCACTGGTGAAAGCTCATATTCAGCCATCTGTAGTGACCCTTGTGCTCCACACTGAGCAAGTGCATCTTATTGCAGATTTCCTCAGAACTATTTTTAGGGGGTAGATCTACCAAAAATCCTAAATATGGCAATACTTGGCTTTTGATCCCTCTATGGTCCTTGGCCAAGTTAAGCTTCCAGAGTGTGGAGATGGTGGAAACATAGGGACCCAGGAGAACATTTATGGAACTCAGCAGACCTTGTGTGCCTCTAAATTGCATATGCTGAAAAAGAAAAAGCCCACTCCCAAAACAAGTCTCCCCTGCCATGCTTTTCCACAAATTACCCACATCACCAGGCTAAAGGAAGGCACACTCTTCTGCTTGGAGTTTTCAGATGTGAGCCTCTTCTGTGTTTCTCAGCAAGATTAATCCCTCCTTCATTTAAAAGAAATGGTATTTCTTTTAAATATCAAGAGAGGATTTGTACCCAAGTATCAAAACATCTTTACATGCACAGTATTTGGATGTAAAAGAGAGAAAAAGAACTGATCCAGCTTTGACATGCAAATGCTGGCTGTCTAGAAAAAAATCCAAACAAGCACTGCTATCCAGGGTTGCAACTTCAGTGGCCAAATGTCTTCTGTGTGGAGTTTTGCCAGCTGTACAGTACCTGCAAGGTTAGGGTTCACAAGTGAGCAAGGCATAAAAAGTCCCAAGTGTAGAACTTAGGCTGAAATACAAAATGAGGTACTGTGGTGATCTGGGAGTTGGAGAGTATCTACCTTGGAGCATGTTGTTACTGCAGGCCGTGAGGTCTGTTAGAGTAAGATGGCTAAATTGGGCATCTCAGGAATATGGAAATGCTGTGATCTGCCATTTAGAGTGGTTCTTGTGCACCAGTGTCCTTTGGGATCTTGTGAGAAGTCTTAATCAATTAAATCTTTTCAACAGCAAGTCTTTTAACTGTACTTGTAAACTGTAGAAAATGTAGGACTGTACAAAAGCCCCGATCTCCTTCAGGGCTCCTTTCTTTAGCCTCATTCCAATTTCACTGCTGTGACACTTCAAATGAGGAAATCTGATGACCCTGGCCTGCTCAGTGTTTGGCAGTCACAGGTTTTCAAACAACTTATTTCTATTATTTGGAGGCCAAGCACCACTGAGCAGAACAGATTTAGCTGCAGTAACGTTATCCAAAATTATCCTGCTAATAAATTATTCTCAGCAGAATTGTACCAGACCTGTGTGCAATCCCATGCTGTGCTGTCTTCTGTTCCAACACACACTGGGGAAATTCAGGGGATGAGCTTTGGACTTACACCTCATCCATCCACCATTGGGAGATGGGGGGAAAAACACCTCAAAGAGTTTTTAAAAGGGAACAACTGTATTCTATTAGAAAAAAATCGACACAAACCCCAGGTATCTCAGTCCCACTTAGGAACCAGAGCTGTAAATTTCCTTATGTGCTATAAACTCCTTCTCCAGTCAGACACTAAGTCTTGCAAACCACAGTGCTGTGCCAGTGTGCAGAGTGCTTAACAACACCCAGTGCAGGTACCTAAAATCCCATCACCCAGACTTGGTTCTGGGTCTTCAAACAAGGGCCATCTGCAGGGAGTGTTAGGTAGTGCAAGAAGTTCTTCAAATAGGGGTATTCAGACTTTATGTTACCCACAAGGTCTCAAAACATTAGTTTATATATTTTAAGGCATAATAAAGTTCTCACAACAAAGTTCTCATCCTGTTTCAGCATCTCGTTTCCCTTCTGTCCTCTAGGTTACTCCTTGCTTCAATATGCTCTGATAGCAAAAGGTAAAATAAAGTAATGCAAAACTGTAAGGATCATACAGATATTATCTCCAGAAATTTAAAAGAATAATCAAATAAAATTGGGTTTCCCCCTGCTGTGTGAAACAAAGTATTTTGAATTGTGTCTATTTCCAAAAGCAATGTTACTGGAGCTGGTCTTCCTCTTGATTATAAAAGCAAATGAAGAAACACAACTTTTAAATATCAAATAAAATGAGACAGCTTGATACAAATACTTTACATTTATTGGAAGAGTACAGTAAAAAGAGGACTGCAGACTCATTAGTGGTAACTGGTCCAAAGGAGAAGACAAGGGACTATTCAAAAAAGGTCTGCAGTTTACAAGAATAATGAAAATCTGTTATATAACAGCCTAGGAAAATAAAAAGTTAGCTTGAGTTCTAAAGTGTAATTTTAAAGTATATAAAAATTGGCAAATAAATAAAGTTAAAATGCAGATCTATTTAAAATTATAAAGGACCGACAACTGGCAACTGTATAACATAGTTATCATTTTCAAAGTTGATTAAAAGCCAGATAAACTCACAAATGTTGTTTCTTTTTTTTTTTTTTTCCTATTTTACATGTGTACTTTAGGGAAGAAGCACCCATTTCCAGTGTTATGTATTATTGATCTGTTTCACAAATATATTATTTTTAAACAACAAAGAGCATAAAAGGTGCTTTACCTGACATTAGACTTGCTGGTGCATATTTTGGCACAAAATTGAGAATTGAACAGATACCTAAAGACATCTGCAAATGGCATCTGTGCCCACTCAAGGCTACTGGTGTCAAAAGTCTTGCTTGTGATGGCAGGCCAGTGATGCGAATTTCCCTCCTTCCCCAACACCCCTGCTCTGCCTCCAGCTGCCAACAGTTACACAAAGGAAAAGGAACACATGCAATTTTAAAACCAGCAGGCCTACAACCCCAGCCCAAGTTTCATCCCCAGAAGTCCTTTAACAGAAGGTACAAGGCAGGTGTTTAATGTTGGCTTTCACTCCCCAGTATTTCTCTGTAGGACTCTGCCTGCCTTTTGTGTCCTGTGTGATGAGGCTGCATCATGGGGTTTTTTCCTACTACATGTTTTCAGCATTTTAGTGAAAATTAAGTGGGAAGCTTGGTGGAAAAACAAGTTAACTTGTGATTTACAGGTAATGGTACAATTAACACTGGAAACAGACATGTTAAGCCATATCAATTGAGACCCAGTGCAAGGCCAGATCCCCGTACATAACAATCATGCTTATCTTCTAGAATTGCAGGTCTCAGCACTCCATGGTGAGGGGGGGTGTATAATTACCACTATAAGTAAAGGTTGTGTGACATAGTGAATTCAAATTTCTGAAAGCAAAATGATGAAAATTAACACTGTCTGAAAAGGTCTGTTAAGAAGAAGGAAGTTCACAACAAGGCTTAGGTGGAATTAAGTCACTGAGTCATTTTGAAGATACTGTTCCAATTTGGCCTGGCAGCAAAATGTCAAGGAGCATATTTAGCTTTATAATTCTCCCTGTGTGGAGCAGGATGTTCTGTACTGTAAACTAGACAGTCAAGAATGTTGTTCCTCTGACGTATTTTATGATGTGGACAATTTGCGATACAGCTAGAGTTTGTAACTTCATTAAAAATGTGATTTGAGCAATGTGCTTCACCTTGGTTCATGGTTACTTCCATTTTCATACAAACACACTGTCCTAGGTATCGAAGTATACCATCACCACAGTATTCTGAGTTAAACAAAAGCAGGAGTGTATTTGGACTTTTCTGTCACCAGAATAATTTTTTCCGGGAAGTGAAAGGGCGCCATCTGTGGTACATGGAGCCTTCAGAATTAGGAGGTATTTGGGAGATGCAACAGTACAGATTACTACGGCAGAGCTCAGCTGGAAGTGTAAGCTTACTGCAGCCCTCTTTAAGGAGCAGAAATACTCTTTGAGAATTGAGCCAACAGCTCAGAGCCAATCGTTTACATATCAGTAATCCAAGAATTTTGCATTACTTGCATGTAACAATGATGGAATTCTTCGTATGTTGAGAAAGCCTGAGCTGACTGAAAAGAGTACTGTGCATCATTTTTTTAGTAATGGAAAGTTCTGGCTCATACTTTCAATATCTGTAATGTAGAGGGAATCACTGATCTGATTTTTCTTTTAAAAAGCCTAATTGCCTTATACTGATGAAGAATTTCAATGGCTGGCACACTTACTGTATTCACAAAACTTAAATACTTATCTATAAACATTTGTGTTTCTAAAACTAGATGACAGTTCCAAGTAGTAGCAATTCAGGATTTTTTCCAAGTGTTCTCTGCTCAGTGTGAATCCTAGGTTATCATACTGGTTCAGAGGCCGTATTTATCTATAAACAATAAATCAATTAACTCAAGCTGTATTTACAAAGCATTCCACTCTGGGAGACAGAGGAAGAAAGAATCTAGTTCATGGCTCTTCCATGTTTTCAATTTATGACCTCAGTCAACTATATTTGAGGGTTTTATTTATTTATCTATTTTTTTAAAGTATGCCTAACAGTTTTCTGTTTGGAGAAGGCATCTGAGATCTCTAGCTGAACTACCCTCTGATAGCTAAAATCTCAAACAGCTACAAAACAACAATGCTTGTAGCTAGCGACCTAATTAGTCTTTTATCTCACACCCCTCCCCAAACCAAACCATCTGAAAATTCTAATTTAAGTCCTGCCTAGATGATGCCTGAGAAAACGGTGCTCTGAACCAGGCAATAATATATAACTGCCTGAAAATGGAACAAGTCTGAGTTAACACCCAAGTTCTATACCTGGACATATATTCCAGTTGAAATTTTATATCAAAGAGAAGGGGACATAATGGTAGCTTAGGGTTGTTAGTAGAGGTAGCATTCCCTGGGAGAGAACAGTAAATACATCTCTGAACCTTCTACAGAGTAGTAGTAAGGCTGAAATACAGAAATTGTTTTTGCTTATTTGATGGAGAAGCAAAATCAAACTGGATTCTCGGGTTGAAACTGTGAAAGTTTAAAGACAAGGGCTTCCAGATCCTGATCTATGTGGTACTTAACTATAATGAACACAATGACTCTGATAACTGAACGTGAAAAATACGCAGAAATGTTGGAGCTACCAGGCAGATCTTGCTGGACTTTCTAATGAGAGAATCTTCCCTTCTTTGGAATTGCAGGTGTCAGCAAAGTAAAGTTGGGTATTAATAACACACTAAATAGGCAATTCTGCAATGCATGTAGGAGCTGGAAATCAAAATTCATTATTACTTTGAGGAAAGAAATGATAGCAATACTTGACTGTTCATAATGTGACAAGTGAAAGGATTCTTCCATTTCAACTTGGAGCTTTCCACCTCTAAACTTTATTTATTTATAATGGTAGGCTACTCCAGGGAATAGTTACTCTTAGAAAAACTTGATAAGCTCCTGAGGTTGATTCGCTTTCCTAGTAAGTTGTTACTGATGATTAAAGATTGCTTTTTTGTTTATTTGTTTTGTTTTTCAGTAAATCTGCAGAAGGAAATTGGAAGAAAACATTTTAAATAGAGCTGATATTTCAAATTCATCAGATCTCTTAAAAACTCATAGTTGTTTGGAACTTCAGGAATACTGGACTTGCCCTGTACTGGCCATGTACCTTCTAATTACTAATTGAGGTCCTGTATTACTGGAAGTGAAGGACTGCACAAAAACTATTCTAGGAAGAAAAAAAATGGGCAATTTCGTTGGTAGCAGGGCTATTCTTCCCTGACTTGCCTAGGAAGAATGCTTCCAACAATATCTGAAGTCCTTTTGTGTTTTAGGGGAAAAAAAAATCAATTGGTAAACTCTTCCTTTAATAGTGAACTATTTTATGCATAGCCATAAAAATGTTACAAATCCAAGTGCACTGGCACAAACAAGTATTTCTAGTGCCTACAAAAAAAGACAGCTGTTACAGAAAGTGGACTCTCTCGGTTTCTTTCTCTTTATTTAATCTTTATAGTGAGTTATTATTTGTGGCAATCAATTATTTTCAGAACTGCTGCTCTTGAATATCATGTTTGATGACACTATTTACACACTACCTTAGGTCTTCAAATATTGCACTCTCTCAAGTCTGTGAGTAGCACTGAAATTTAGAGGATATGACAGCAAGAACACTGGAAACAGGGCTAGCATTTAGTCACTGTTGTTAATATTTGTGCAGCAGCACATTTGGGAAAACTGGAGAGGAGACATTTGTAAATGCTCTGAGACTTGGTTACACTGTAACCTCAGAAAAATGTGGGGGTTTTTTCTTCTTCTTTTTTTCTTTATTACCTTTACAATGGGTGCAAAAAGGGTAACAAAATAGTTATAAAGAGATAACAAATGGGTAACTTCACAGTCAGTTTTAATGACGTGCTTGTAGGATTTAAGTAAGCATAACAGGTGGTCAAAGACATGGATAAAAAAATACTTAATTACGAATAACCTAATACTTCCTTAACCAGTTTTCTCTTTCCTGTCAGTAAGAACAGGCTTTTCCAGCTGTGGTTCTTACTGACGGCCGTCTGGTGATGCGCTTCCCAACAACAATTTCCAAAAAAGTTTTAGGCAACTCTGCAAAAAGGCATATTTTGGTTAAGAAGAAATACAATATAACTGTAGTTGATAAATGAAAAGCTAGTTCACTGGTTTTCACAGAAACTAATGAAAACACACATTTCAAGGAAAATGCCTTGGTGGGATGCTAACTCTACAACATCACCCTTTGCTGAAGCAAGGTTTGTTTCCAGATAAGATACTTTTCACTGTTTTACTTTTCATAAAATAAAGAAGCTTAGGAAACCTTATGATTTCACTGATCACTGGACTTGGAAGCTAGTATGTGTTTATTTTCTACTAATAACAAACTAAGGATGCACTCTTTGCTGTCAAAGCAATTTTCTTAAAATAATGAATGTGATTCCTAAGAAAAACTCGAAAATAAGAGATAACCTATTGAATTCCCTCTCACGTTGCAAGCTGAGCATAACAGTATTCAGAGTTTCCTACATTTAACAGTGTAAAATAATTCAGGATTCCCTCAGGGTCCCTCTGGTTGTGACAGTGCCAGTGCAACAACCTAACCCGAAATCCATGCTTGCAAAAGAGACCTAATCTTAACTTCTTCGTAAGTTCTCCATGATAAACACAGTACATGAGCCAAATGACCAGGATCTGGCTAACCTGGTAAGATTAACGTGACAAGATTAAGTCATCAAAAGCCTGTGCAGAGAAGATATTGCAGCTTTGCTTCTTGTGTGCCATAACTTTCTTTTAAATTTCATGGCATGTCAGGCTTGGTTGTGAATGCTCCTGTGAGAAGCCTACAGTGTCTATAGGTATGGATTCCACTTCCTAAACTGAATAGTTTCAACAAGTCAGACATGATGAACAAATTCTGCCACAAACTCTTAAATTAATGATACAAAAAGCTTAAATAATTGAAAATACATGTACCTGTGCTGAAATTTATTCTATACCTATAAAGCCATTCTGGTATTCTCCCAAAGTATTACTAGTTTTGAACTGAACTGATGCCTACTTCAGTAATAGTAACAAATTTTTCTAATGCTGTAGAAATCCCCTGTTTTAAAAAGACTTTAAATTTAAACAGAAGTGTGATATACAGGTATGGAGGTTAACTATTTCGGAATAAAATGTTAGTACTGTTTTTATCCTTCTGCGAGAGTCAGGATGGTGACTGGTTAATTTATGACAAATAAAACAGTATTTTATTTTATCACAATAAAGCAGTATTTCTTGCTGTCAAGAAGGCATATGGCAAAGAAACAGCCCAACTCTCTAACAAAAGAATATTAACTCTCCAGAAAAGCTATGAGCGCTGGCACTGTTATCCTTACTTGCAGACTTTAGAGATGCATATGTAAGGAAACAGAGTTGGATGAATCTCGGATTTTCCCAAATGATTGTGAAACATTTCTTAAATCTTAGTACACTTTCACTTGCATTAGCATACTAGCAAATTAAGGCACAGACTCTGTGTACTACTTAGAAGCATACAAACTAACAAGAACGTTTCCTATTGCTCTTGAAAAATATCTCTGGGCTACTTGAAGTACAGAACTAAGTAAATATATCCAGTACACTTATAATGAAGTTTTAATTTATGCCACCAAGTTTTCCAAGCACTACACTTTCATGGGTATGTGTATATATACGCTTCCTTATCTCCAAGAAAAAAAATCACTTAACAAAATGCAAGAAGCACTTACCATTCCTTATACCTGGATACTGACAGTACCACCTCAAATACAGGTGAAGTGCTCCCACACAACCATTCACTGTTGTAGTTGGACACTAATTCCTATATAACAGACAAATTCTTCTAGACTACACATATTTTGGTCACACATAGCCCTAAACCACCACTCAGCACTACTGTAAATATACCTTAGAGAGCAAAAGACGATGTGGACAATAGAAAAGCCACCCTAGAAATAAAAATGTAATGTAGCCACTGACTTCACTACATCTCAATCCCACTGTAACACTAAAATATAAGGCTAATTAACATTCCAGATGCTGTGTTACTTACAATCCCTGTTTCTTACTTGCATTAGCAGCAACTGGTATCCCTTGATCTGAACATTTTAGTAAATTTCTAGAAATATTTTAAGCACCTTAATGCTGGAACTCAGACAGGGATACTCTAACTTGTTCCTATTTCTATGTAGAGCCCTAGAAAACAATTCCAGCTGCAAAGAGGACCCAGAGTCAAAGTAACAAATGGTGCATTTCCTCCTTCCCCTATCTAGTAAGTTTTTATTCTTTCTGGCTTTTTTTTTTTAATATATATTTATATGTATATATATACAAACACAAGGTTTATATTCTTGGTGCATTTAAACCTTGTTTATCCCCAGTCTTTTGATATTTGATTGCAATCATGTAAGAAAAATAGAAGGTTAGTATTTTTACTCTGCTGTTCCCTGTCAGAGGCTTTAAACATACTTCTTTCCTTTTGGTTGTTTGAAATAACTTCCTCATGCCATACAGAAGTAGTATTTTCCTTTGGACACTATGCATGGAATGTTCTTTTGTTCAGAATAAACTTTTGCATGCTCCAGCTGCATTCTGAGAATTTTTACCAATTTAAGGGAAAAAATCAGGGCCAAAAGCAAATCTAGCAACACATTCTTTATCTCCTCTAAGATTAATGATTTTTTTTTATCTGTTGCTATGATTAATAAACCTCTTTTTCTTGGCCTACTACTTTCACATATTCTTTGGAAGGCAAATAGTTTGCAGTATTTCTTAGCGTGTGCAGTCAAGACTTCATATTGGTCTTTTTTCTATAAAATAAACATAGGTCGCTACAAAAGAAACATTACTGAATTCTGATGGCATTGTAGGAAAAAAAGAGCATGATTTAAGTAGATCACATAAAAAGTCAGAAGTATTTCTACTGTATGGTAATAAATGCACAAGTAATTCAACTACCAAAAAAATTCTGGATTTTTCCATTCAGTAAGCATGTTTGCATCCAGACTCTTAACTGACCTTCATGCTTAAAACAAAGTTTAACCTAAATATATCAGTTGCAGAAAGAATTTTGAACAGAAAAAGCTTCTAGTTGAAATACTTGTCAAAACTGTTTTCAGTTTTAAGGCCAACATGTATGACAATCCCCATATTAGTATGCTGACATACAGGACAGGGATAGCAGAGTGAGAGCACAGCTTAAAGTAG
The DNA here is from genome assembly GCA_013398955.1 of Callaeas wilsoni. Classification (NCBI taxonomy): domain Eukaryota; kingdom Metazoa; phylum Chordata; class Aves; order Passeriformes; family Callaeidae; genus Callaeas; species Callaeas wilsoni. Next base: position 17,349 of record VWPU01004292.1, on the reverse strand, counting down.
AATACCTCTGAAAAATGTCACTAGCAGTTATCTGCTGTAAAACAGATAGAAGCCACAGTCCCTTAAATTTATAGTTTGTGCTTTCCTATGTACATGTAACCTAAATTACAGTACTACTGTGACTGGATAGATAGCATTTTGCAGTATATATCTTTAATGCAGGTGTAGACACCATTCAAGATGGTACACCAGTTAATTTCAAAGTAATCCAAGAAGAATATTGCAAATAATGCTGTATAAATGCATAGTGTTTGAGGGAAACAATTACTTCACCGGAAAATAAAGTCCCAGACATTGAGTTTAGCACTTCTTCATCACTATGTCACTTTCTTTTTGATTGATGACAGCTCTTTCTGAATCTCACTGAATTTTGGCCGGTTTTCTGGCTTGTAGTCCCAGCATCTCTGCATTATTTTATATATTTCTTCTGGACATTTTTGTGGTGCAGACATTCGGTAGCCTGGTACACAGAAAAAGTGGAGAAAACTTTTAGTACTGAAAACGGATCTATATTGACAAATCTAAAAAGGTAAGATCAAAGTTCAAGACCATTTCATTAAAAAGGACCTTCAAGACAATATGAGGAACATCTTCAATATATAACCTATACATGAGAGATAATTATGAAACTAATTAAAGCTCGGGTACCAGTGACAATTACGTTGGGCATGCTAAATTGTCAGCTTGCTGCTCATCCCTAATAGCAGCAACACTCACAGATTTGTTTCCTGTATCTTAGGAAGTAGCTACCCCTCTGGTTTTCAGTTGTATTTCCTTTCTTCAACACAGTGAGGAAATTGTTAATAAAACTTTGGATGGGAGTAAAATTCTTTGCTCTTTCTGAACATGTATCAACTTTTATTCTCACATTTCTTCCCTTTTTTGGCTCCTTAAGGAAGTCTTTCCCTATTTGCACTTTAGTAATTAATTTTTCCTCCCTCTGTTTTCTTAACTTTTGTATCTTTCCATCTTATCTTAAGTCTCTTTCTCTTCTGGTTTGCTTAGGTAGGCAGTGGCTTCCACACCTCTCTGCTGCCATCAGTTCTCTGACTTGGCAATGAGCAGGAGAACAGACAATCAGTTAAGTAAATTAGCAGCTAATCATTCAAAAGTCAAAGGTAAGTGGCTATTCAGGCATGTCATCAATACCCTGGACCATAGAGGTGTACTCACAGCAAGGAAGACAATTTCCTAAGGAGTAGGAAGTTGCGAAAAATGCCAGGAGGACTATATGTATGAACAAGGAGCTCCTGGACAAAATCAAACACAAAATCAAGTAATGGGAGGAATACCGAAACACTGTCTGAGACTCCAGGGATGAAGTTAAGAAATACAAAGCCCAGAAGGGATTGAATCTGGCCAAGGGTGTCAAAGATACAAGCAGGGCTTCTCTAACTATGCAGGGGACAAAAGGAAGGCTTGAAAAAATGTGTGCCCCCTGCCGAATGAGGCACTGAGCAACTCAGCAACACAGGACATGGACAAGGCTGAGGTACTGAATGCTTTTTTTATCTCAGTTTCTACTAGCAAGACCAGTCTTCAGGAATCCCCAGCTCCAGAGATCAGTGGGAAAGGCTGGAACAAGGGAGATGCACCCTTGGTGGAAGAGGACCTGGTCAGACAATACTTAAGTACACTGGACTTAGTTAAGTCCATGGGCCCTGATGCACCTGTGAGTGCCGAGAGAATGGCCTGATGTCACTGCCACACCATTCCCAATAACCTATCATACATCACTGTGACTACTGGGAGAAGTACCTGAAGACAGGAGTAAAGCAAATGACACTCCTATCTTCAAGTCAGAGCACCCAGGGAACTGCACGCTTGTCAGCATCCCCTTGATCTCAGAAGGTGATGGAGCACCTAATGCTGGAAACAATTTCCAGGCAAGTGAAGTACAAGAAAATCATGAGGAGCAAGCATGCAGAAAGTCAGCATGGATTCACTAAAAGCAAGTCATGCTTGAACAATGTGAGAAACTTCTTCAATGAGATGAGTGGCCTGGTATGTGAGGGGATTTCACTATAAAATCCTCACAAAGACACCTTTGAATTATGGACTAGATGACCAGACAGGGAGGTGGATTGAAAACTGAGGCTGATCAGTGAGCCCTGAAGGGAAGTGATGAGTGATGAGCGGTACAAAGTCTGAGTGGAGCTCCAGGGTCGGTACTGGGCCCAATGCTGTGTCACATCGTCATTAACTCTCCGGATGACGGGGCAGGTGCACCCTCAGCGAGTTTGCTGGCGGCGGCGCCGAGCCGCGAGGAGGGGCTGACACACCAGAGCGCCGTGGTGCTGTCCCGAGGGCCCCGACAGGCTGCCGAAAGGGGCTCACAGGAACCTCGAGCAGGTCAGCATGGGAAGAGCCAAGTCCTGCGGCCGGGGACGAACATCCTCCGGCACCAGCACGGGCTGGGAATGCCCAGCTGGGAATCAGTTTGTCAGGAAAGGCAAGGCAGTCCTGGTGGACACCAAGGGTTGAACATGCACCGGCATGAGCTCTTCCAGCAAAGAATGCTAATGGCAGACTGGGCTGCACTAGGAGTGTTGCAGCAGGCTGAGGGAGATCATTTGCCCCCTCTGTTCAGTACTGGCTGAGGCCACATCTGAGTGCTGGGTCCAGTTCTGGTCTCCCCAGTACAAGACAGGCACAATGGAGAGAGTCTCATGAAGGGTCACCAAGATGATGGAGACACTGAAGCATCTCATCTATGAGGAAATGCTGAGTGAGCTGGAGCAGCTCATCTTGAAGAGGAGAAAGCTCAGGGGGATCTCAGCAACACATACGAACACCTGCAGGGAGGGTGCAAAAAGGACGAGGTCTAGGCTCTCTCCATGCCCAGTGACAGGACACAGAGGTGATGGGCACACACTGAAACATGGGGAATTCCTCCCGAGCATCAGGAAACACCTTTTCCCTGGGAGGATGACCGAGCATAGGTTGCCCAGAGAGGTAGCGGCATCTTCGTTCATGGAGATATGCAAAAGCCATCTGGATGTGATCCTGCCTAAGCTGGGTGGTTGGACCAGATGATATTCAGAGGTCCCTGCACATCTCAGCCATTCTTTGACTCTGTGATTCCACAAATTGTTTACCACATGCAGCTCTGAGCAAATGACAGGCAGTGCACAGTGATGTGCGTTGGGACACAGGACTCTATGGCTAAATGCAGCTCTGTGACTCCACACTCACTGCACAGGTCTCTGTACCTCTCTTTCTAAAGAATAGTGCAATGATACTGACCTCTTAAAACAGGTAAATCTGAGAAATATTTTTGCTTTTTTTATACTGCATGCATCTGCTCTAGGTACTGAATGAATGCATGTAACTTCAAACAAGAATGGCTTTGGCTCTAGGATTTGATTTGGTGAAACTTTAGTATCACCTAGAGTGCTTATAAAACTATAACAAACACTGACTATGTGTGTAAATCAGCAAATCAGGGGTTTTTTTGTTTGTTGTTTGTTTTGTTTTAAATAATTTGGAATTTTTACTAGCTTAGAAGCTATTTATAAATTATACAGTAGTACTACGTAGGGAAGCAACAGTTCTAAAATGCCACTAAAGACAATGAAAATAAATCAAAGTCCTGAAATCCTGCTCACAGTTATTTGCTATTTTAAGTAAAAGCCTTTCAATTATTTTGTAAAAGAGAAATGCAGCTTGCAATGCTCAACTAGCTTACCACTTCCACCATAATTGCTAAATCTTTCTATGAAATGATTTAATAGAGAAGATGGAATGATACAGATTTTTTTCTGGCGGTTTAGAATATTTATACCTGTATTAGCATAATCTTAAATAATTTATTCTGTTCAAACTTGTGCTTTGCACAGCAGTAAATCCCTCCTTTCCATCTCACCTGTTAGTTCTGCAACAATGAAAGTAAGCATGCTCTAAGTCTTCCAACCTTTAAGTTACTGGTCAGTGTATTCCCTTTTTTTCAAAAGGCCTATATACCACCCTACTCCTCCCAGAGAGTTAGATTCAGCAATTTAGAAAACCTCATATTATTTTTGCCAAAGTTGCTACAAAACTTGTATGTTATTTCTCTGCTATTTTATACTGTATCCTTAAAATTTATCCAGCATTTCTTTCACTCCCTATGAATAATTACCTTTCTCAACTTGCTCTCGTGCTTGTTGGTTGGTCATTCCAGGGTATGGGCATACTCCTAAACTGAAGGTCTCCCACAAAAGGATTCCAAAGCTCCATACATCACTCTCAGATGTGTATCTCCCTAAGAAAAGGAAAGTAAACCTTCATCTTAACATTCAGAGAAATTGGTGTATCAGATAATTATGGCCCAAAATTTCCTGTAAAGGTAAAAGTGTTACATTGGCAAGCTTCAGGCAAAACAAAGCTGCAGCTACTAATAATACATCCTACAGATTTCACAGTCTCCAGTATTTCAAAGAATGAACAAATTATATTAAAGCTAATACCTTAGAATAACATAAGCTAACCTTAAGTTCTACTATTATACACAGACCATACCACATCTGTCATGCAAGTTAAGAATTTCTTTCCTTCTTAATGTACAAAAATATTTTTCTTTTAATATAAAAGGACAGAAAAATGTCAGGGTTTTCCGCCTCATTTACAACCACTTTTAATTCTAAACATTCTTTAAAAAAATTACCTTTCCCAGTTCTCTATTTTAGCATGGCAGTCTTTATTCTGAGAGGAGCAACCACCAGCACTGTTTGTAAGTGTGAAGAAGGCCTGGTTCTCATGCTTTGAGAAACTGATCTCTGAAAATAAAAGTATGGCTGGACCCTGAAGAACTGATGCACCCAATCAGTTTAAGAAAAAGAAATCAGGCCTGCTGGTTCCATTGCCTCCAACTATGCTTCAGAGACAGCATTACAGATAATTGATAGATAATTGAATTCTAAGTCCCTTTGTGGAATGACAGCCTTCTATTAAAGGAAAAAGGAGACATTTTGGAGCAGATATTTCTATTGTCCCTGATGGACTTACAGCAGAAAATTAAGACTCCTAGCCTTCTGCAGCAGAATCAGTGAAAATGTTACCTTAAAAATCCATTTTCAACACGACTTTCAACATTTTTCATGACTGTTCTTCTTTTTTCCATACTATTACTTTGTATTCATGTGTCTTTATTCTTTAAAAACAACACTTGTGAATGTATTGTTTGTTTATCTCTAATCATCAAACAAACCAAACTAAGCCACTTCTGACTAGCAAAGAAAGGAAAATACATGTAAATTATAGTGACAGTTGATGACAGTGATAACTGCTCTGACATCAGGAAATTCAGTTTACTCTTAGACTAAATATCACTTCCAGCTGTGCTATGTTAGCTTGTGTGCCTCATAGCTGGCAATTACGGATATTCACTATGCTTTTTGGAGTAAGATTAGTTTTCTTGTCTGTGTATCAACTCCCCACAGTTGGGCATCCAGTAATTTAACACTTTTCACTGAAAGCATTCAGCAGATACAAGATAGGTGATTAGCTGTTTTTTAAAGAGAGTACAATTTCTGTACAGTTAATTATATTTTCTGCTGTTATATTATCTGAGGGGAAAAGATCTGTTTAGAAAAAAATCCCAAGTCCTCTCTACGTTACTATTAACATCACAAATAACTCAAAATATTGTAGGGATAAAATATATGTATTAAATGCATTTTAATTTTGAAAGATCAGGAAGTAAAAATACCCTACAATTCTCCTAAACATGTGCTGGTTTTGGTGCAGTAGAATTAATTTTATTCACAGTGGCAGGTACACGGCTCTGTTTTGGTTTTGTGCAGAACCCAGGGTTGATAATTTAGAGATGTTTTTGTTATTGCTGAGCAGGGCCCTCTCTGCTTTTCACATGGCCATGCTGGTGAGGAAGCTGGGGGTCTTTGGGAGGCTGGGAGGGGACACAGCCAGGACAGGTGACCCCAACTGACCAAAGGGATATTCCAGACCTTGTGAGATCACAGTCAATGTATAAAGTGGGGGAAGAAGGAGGAAAAGGGGGACGTTTGGAGTGATGGGGTTTGTCGTCCCAAGTCACCATAATGGTGTAGAATGGCACTGAACAGCACCCACAGAACCAAAGGTTACATTTCTCAAAAACCCCAGTGGCATCTGAATTTTGCTTCCGACTTCTGACACAATGACCTAACCACTTAATTTGCCCTAATCTGGTTTCTAGCCTTCACAACTTACGTTTTTTCTGAATTTAAAATACTTTAGTGACTGCTTTTAATTCGTCATACACAGTGACTTCAGTAGAGATTAAAAAAGAACTTTTTTGTAGCTTCTTAAGCACATTAGCATTCTTATAATGGCCAAATGACCCCATTCCTCATTTTCCTCCAACCTTTGAATCTTGATATTAAGGACTGACCTGGCCAGTGGTTACCAGTTTTAGAATACTGCAGGTTTAGTTTTATTTCATTTATATCTTAAATACCTCCAGTCTTACCTACACAAATCAATGCAATTCTTACAACCTTATTATTAGTATGGAAAACAATAAATTATAATACAACTAGTTTTACTCATATCTTTCAAAGGAGTGGGAAAAATTATCCTTCAAAAAGACACAGAAACCTTTTATGACATTTTGAAAGTTCACTATTAGACTGCTGAACACATTAACAGATGTTTGAGAGAGCTTATTTCCCAAACATTACCAGAAATTACTTATAACTGCTGGAATATTTATGCGCTTTAGGAAACATAAAATAAGTAGATGTTAATCAACAATCCCCTCTTCTCCAGTATTGGGCAGAATAAAAAAGACTCAGCAGTACAAAGTGAAGGTGTTATCACAAGAGGCTGTTTCCTGCTAAATGTAGCCAACTGGACCACATACAGTTACAAGGATAGGTTTTCATAATGCATCAAAAACACTGTATGCATTTCCAAAATAAAAAAAATAAAAACACGTAACACCTATTATAGTGGATCAAACACCCAAGAGAGCAAAGCATTCGTCAGTGAATGCTGGCAACACTAACACCTCTTAGAATAATTGGTAATACAGGATCAATTACTGCAACTACATTTACTGTCAGCCTTTTGAAGGGAAGATCTGCTTTACTGTGTTATGTCACTAACTGCTGCAAAAGTGCTAATGAGAGGAAGCATTATGCTATCAATCATAATTCACAAACTTATGATTTCCAAAAAAAGGCTTTAAGAGATGGCAGAAATATTTATAGACACTTCAAATGAAGAATTTAAAAATATTTTATTCTGTGTACTCAACTAAAGAACTGGTTGAGAGAAGTACATTCAAAACATGCCATCATTTATTAAATGTGCTGCTTCTTCACAGCCCACTTTACCTAGAAGAACTTATTTTTCTAGTTTCATATCAGCAAAAAAAGCTAAGAGCAGCAGCTTCTGTTTCTCTTCTGGAACTATTACCCATGTAGTGTGGACCACTTTCCTCAGTGATAAATAATCAATTTTTATCCCCAACAGAACAACCTAGTGATACACAAAAATGCAGGTAAAGAAAAAACTGCAGTTAAAAAAAACCCCAGAAACAAAACAGCGACTATATTTTTCACCAATGCAATGAGTTATCTAACACAGTGTTTTAGTACATTAACATTTTCTACTGTTTTCAATGAGGGGCCATAAATATGCAGAACTTGCCATTCATTTTGCTAACGATCATAATTTAGATGACTGACGAGGCTGTCTACAAGAATGAGTCAGAGATGAAACCAAAGCACTCTGCTATTGCTGCAAAATAGCAATTCTGATGTTGCTGCCCTATTCTTTTTCAAAGGCAAAACTGGTTTTTATGTAAATCAGACTGAAATATTAAAATTATTTTAAACATCATTAATTTGAAAGGAGGAAAAGAATATTGTATGTATATACACTTGAATATTGTAGCACTGGTGCTCTTTACTGTACTTCGGATTTTTTTTTTTTTTTGGGCAAGAAAATCCAGTTATGTTCTTACCATAGTTCAGAGCTTCTGGAGCAGTCCACTTGATAGGAATCTGCTTTAGGCCTGATGATGAGTACACTCCATCGTCCTCTTGCCGGGACATCCCAAAATCGCTTATTTTCAAAATGTTGCTTTCACCTACCAAGCAGTTCCTTGCAGCAAGGTCTCTAAGTTAGAAAAAGAAATAAACACACACATTTTTACAGGTTTGAAAGTATTTGCAAGTCATTTAAACTGACTGAGCCCCTCAGCCAAGATGGTGGTGCCTCTCAGAGGCTTATTTACAAAAGGGTAAAAACCACTTCAGAGCAGTTGTGGGGAAACAGAAGTGAGGGAAGGGGAAAAAAGTTCAGAAATAATCCTATGAAGAAGTGAGGGGAAGAGACGCTTGAGATGCTCCAAGTGCTTGAGCAGAGATTCCCCTGCAGTCCATGGAGAGGAGCCACAGTGGAGCAGGGAAGGAGTGCAAGGTGGAAGGGGAAGCACAGAGGAGCTGTTATGGATGGACCAGAACCTCCATTCCCCACCCACTCCTCAGGGGAGGAGGCGAAGGATTCCAGAATGAAAGAGTGCCTCAGAAGAAGGGAAGGGGAAAATGTATTTCAGCTTTTATTTCTCACCATCCAACTCTATTTTAATTTGCAATACTTTAAATTAATGCTACCCAAGTTCAGTCTGTTTTGCTTTGATGGTAATTGGTAGGTGATTTCATCATCTTTATCTTGACCTACAAGTTTTTCTGTCTTATTTTACTTCCTCGTCCTGTTCAGGAGGGGGAGTGAGAAGGTAGCTGTGTGGGTGTCTGGCAGCCAGGCAAAGTCAAGCCATCGCAACTGCCCTCCATGGTCACAGAAATAAACGCCAGACTAAGGAATCAGATCCTATGTAAAATGAAACAATTTGAAGAAGCGTCCTGAAATGTGCTCAGGATGTGTTTCAGAGAGAAACCTGAGAACCAGCTCCATCTTCTCTCTGCCCATTAGAGTTTCTATCAAAAACTAAAAATTACTCCGCACAGAAAAGGAATTTTGGCTCAGTGATGGATGAGAAGCTCTACAAGTCAACTCCCTCCCTTCATCTCAAATTTGCTTATTTTTTTAGATTAGGAGACATGTAGTAATACCTGATAAAAGACCTACTGTGGCTTCTCTACATGCTAATAATATATTATAAACATACTATATGAATATCAAATTTCAGTGTTTCACAGCTTATTAAAATACAACACAATACAATATATATTATTACCCCTGTCATAATGTAATAAAATATAGGAAATTTTTAAAGAGAGGGATATGTTAAGCAAGAGGATTAATTCTATACCATTAGGAACATCATGGGCAAAATACTTTTAAACAAAACTTACTGTGTTTTTCTTTAGCTTACATAGCTAATATGCTCACAAATGGCTTACATGAATATTCCAGAAAAAGACTTTAACTTTCATGTTTTGAATTGGAGTGTAGCATAGTTTTGAGTGAATCCCCATAGCACTTAATGCACATTCATTGGTTTCTGAAGAATGAATTTGGTGCATGCAAACTACATTGCTCTTGGAACAGACTAACTTAGAATTCTGCCCGTGATGTGCATGAGATTTGTTTCTCCAGCTACAGAATTTTGTTTCTATGGAATTTGTTTCTACAGCTAATGCAGAAAGGTCTGAACCAGTGGCAAACAACTTCCAACATTACCCATGGTCATGACAAAGGACTGAACTATATTTAACCCAAACTAAAAGTCTTGAGCCGTATTTAAGGATGCTGAAGCTCATACATCAACTTTAATCAGCTCATCCATATTGATATTGGGCTATGTTAGACAGAGCCTAGGTATGACCCTACATATTATAACTTGATTTAAGAATTTTAACGTATTTGACTCACACAGCTTTTCTGTCACTAAGAATACTTATAGTTCTACAGCTTGAGTGATATAAATGAAGTTATTCTTGTGGTTTGAGAAGATGGACCACTAAAAAACAAATCTGAACTCACAGGCACCAGCTGAAGATGTGCACAAATGCATAAAATAGGTCAGTGTGCAGTGTGTTACATAGTTTGATGTTAGAATGTGGTTTTGTTACGTATGGCTACACTGGTTAAAGCAAGTGAGCTGCAAAACAAAATCAAATTGTTATTGTTTATACTCAAGTGTGTAAAAAGTATCACCACAGAACTTCAAGAACTTATGGCTCTAGCTCCAATCAAACTACAGTAATTAGGTTTTTTTATTGTTTTACTCAATATAGTCTAGATTTTGCAACTGATGCACATAAGGAAAAAGTAATGAGATTGTATCTCAAAGAAAATTTACAGTTAATTGAAATCACATGCATCTCCCTACCTGAAGTCTGACCTAGTATTTAAACGTATTGAGTCAGGTTAAAAAAAATCTGTATAATGAGCTGCCTTAGGTTTATTCCTATGCAAAAGTCTGATTATTAGGAAAAGCTGATTGTAAATAATATGCACAGTATGGTGCTTTTAAACAAAGACAACACTCAGTTTGCATAATTTTTGTCAGTTTTGTACACAGAATATATGAGTTTTCTTTTTCATTCAGAATCATCAAGAGAAAAAGCTTTTCATCCCTACTGAAAATTGACTAAAACACTTCCATGAAAATCAACTGGTATTTGTGGAAGTTCATAAAGACTGTTCATAAAGAACTCTGTTCAGGATATATGTAAATTAATGCTACAAAGAACAAATTTAATGTTTTCATGTTATCAGTCTCACAGTATTAATACCTTTTTCTGCTTTTAGCTAAAACTCTCCCATTTTTGATGCTACAGTACTATGTATTACTTTCAGTACATCATTTCTGTTCATAAAGTCTTGTGAGCACTTAATATATTCACTTCTGACACAAGCAAATTTACCTTTTCCATCCTCATGTGTATGATATGCTCTTTCTCTCACTTATTTAGAAAATACTTTAGATGTGATAATTTCATTCCTCAGGCATACAAATGTCCCAAAGTTAGATTATCTTGTTAGTATTTCTACTGTCATTTTCTATCTGTTTCATATCCTCAGTGATTTGTTGCTTAATTTTACAGATAATTTTTATACGTATTTGCATGCAAAAAAGCATTTTTAAAACAGTTACACTGAAAGCTACAGCTACCAGTAGCTTTTGGGGTTTTTTTTTACTATTATTCTGAAGATTTGGTTAAGATTTTTCTGTATTTTTCAAATCAATTCTTCACTGTTTCTCATTATGTCTGACAGCTTCCTTTAAAAGGATGTTCTTATTTTTCAGTCTAGAAACAAGAGAAAAACACAAAAGATGCTTTTGGTCAACATGATTTATTACAGAATTTACAGCCAGAATCTGGAGTAAGAATGGCATCAGCAACTATTACTCTCACTGCTTTAAAATAATAAATTATGACATTAATTTTCTTCCAGTTTCCATGATTCTAATTCATTTCTATTTTCTACAGATAGGAGTTCTAGTATAATAGTGTTAAGGGGCTTATAAAGATCCTTTACTTCTTAATCTTCCATAAGAAATACACACAATAGAGTTTCAATCCATATATAAGATAAACAACATGAGTTAGTGGAAACATGAAAACCTAAATACAGAGGTCTGATGACCAAAATTAACAATGAGAAGTCAATATTAAAGATAACATCAGTGTTAAATATTTATAGTAAATCATGAGTCTTTCTACATGGACATTAAAAATCAAACCAAATCAAACAAGTAAACAACAAATCCCCAAACAACAACAACAAAACACTCGCACACCAATTCCCAAACAAAAAACTGCACCAAAATCAACTACATTCCCTTTGTCTTCATTCCCCTAAAAAAACAGTGTGTTCTATTTGCTTTCTCTTCCTTCTCCCCAGTATTCTCTAAAGCCAACATCCTGAAGAAATACAGAGATAACTGTGTTAAATTACCTGTCTCCGTTTGGGATTTTTTTTTCTCATAAAGCATTTGCTACTTAAAGCAGTAATTCCATAAAATCTGTATTTATCTTTAACACAGAAAGCAAGAAAATATTCTTTATTTACATTGTGGAAGCTCTACAAATTGGGTACACACTACACTGAGGTGCTACAGAGTAAGCTCCTTAGCGAAAGAAAAGCTGACTCTCACTATTTAATACCAAGATTATGTAAGTTCCTAGCACTGCTAGAAACATAGTGCCTTCCCCCCAGCTACTAACAAGTAAAAACTCGTATACAGTTTGAAAATTTCCTTTTTAAGCAGTGCTCTGCAGTCCCTATAAATACAAAAAGAACACCTCCTAGGGATCTCTAATAGGGGTTGAATCTGCTGAAACTGTAAGAGAGAGTTCACAGAACTTTTGCTAAACATTCAACAGCCATTTAAAGGAGGAAGTAGAGGCAATTTCTCTGTGCTGGGAGTAGTTACCACCTGGATTCATATCTGTCAGTAAAGATGTAAATCAACTAAATCCTCCTCTAAGGACATTCTTACACTCCTTCCCCAACTTCCCCTCCACACCCCAAAGGAACCACAGAGCAAGTAACACCTAGTATTGCAATGGAATTCCACGAGTTAAACCAAATCAAAACAAGAGAGTAAACTCCTCATTACTAAACCAGCAGCACAGACTGCCTCACTGAACTAATTAGCCATTTTATATTCCATCTCTGGATTGTGCAGTTAAAATACTCCTAGGTGATAAAAGCAAGTAATTAATTAGTGAACAGGATCGGTTTATCTCCTCTGCACATTAAATTCAATGAAAATAGTCTATTACCTAAACACAAAAAAAAAAAAAAGAGGCGGGAAGTGAAACTACAAGATAAATTGCTGGGGTTTTTGTGGACTGTAAGATACTACCTCACCTTCATATACCCGATGTAATTTCCAGTAGTGTCTAAATCAAATACACACCTATTTCAGAACTTTCTTGATATGCGTATGCTAATTTTGCTGTATGTGGAGTACAACAAATAACATGTGCCTAGTAATAGACAGGGAAAATATTAGAGTCAGAAGAACATCCTTTCATGAGTTCTGTGTTTTCCTCCCCCTTTTTACTTTGATTTAATTACTTCTTCACATTATTTTAGCTATTATGAACACCAATGGAGCCATATTAACTACAAGGCTAGTAACTTCTCTCAGTTCCTCATATAAAGCAAGTCCATCTTCATCTCCACAGAGAACAGTGCTGGCAAACCAGAGAAGCTCCAAGTTGGATACAGTAGCAATTTCTCAATCATGTCAGGTGCTCTCCTTGCCAGCCACAGTTTTGGATAATGCTCAGTTCTTCTCAACTATGAAATAAGCAACTTTTCCCAGCTCACAGCAATAGTGACCTTCAATTACTCTTTCTAAAGCACTTTGCACCTAAGTGAAGGACTTAAAAATTTTGCAAAAGGAACTCAAAAGATAAAAAGTAACAAAACAACCTCCACAAAATTGTACTCAATAGCTGAACACAACTGTCAACTTATTTTCTGCCACCCAGATACGACAAAAGGGACTGTACAGATCTACTGACACATTAGAAAACTTTTATCTTTGAGTTTTATTTTGGTAGGCTACTGTGTGCCCTCCATTTTTCTAGCAGGGGAGCTTTTCTGTACCAGCAATTTTAAAAGAGATAAAGAAGGGGATAGTAGACAATGAGCACTTTCTGAGGAGAATCAAAGCAGTAAACTCTGAAGATGGAAATGAAGCAATAAATTGCTGCATCATCTATTCCTCCCCCCTTTTTCCTGTTTCTGAGGTTGTCTTTACAATGCCTGCTCCTGGAACAGAAACATCCCCATCAGCAGCATCTAAATGTTTTTTATCGGCATTGTTTCTCAACTGTTTTAGAACTTAATAGTTATTGCCTGTATTCTTCTGAACAGTTATTTTGATGAAAATGGCACCACAGTCATTTTAGTCTATAATAGTCCTCTATGCATTGATATCGCTGTAGATTTTTATAACCCAGTTTTCCTGTGCACTGCTGATTACATGTAATATGCTGAACAAAATGTCTAATTCTTTTTTTTTCCCCTTGTGCAGTATCTTGAAACAAAGGTTTACAATGCAATTTCTTTTCTGTGCCCATTTTAGTGAAAAACTAAGGGTCTGGACAATCATCGGAGTGGAAGATAGGCAACTTCATGGAGATCCTGCAATATTAGAGTGACTGGAAAATGAAAAACACCTTCTGGAAATCCTTACTGACAGGACAGACAGAGGGATAACATCTCTGCTGGGTTTCATGCAACCATTCTTAAGCTCTTGGGTTTCGATAGAAACATTACAGAACATCAGGACAAATATGGGTACTTTTAAGAAACACGTAACATTTTTAACAGGCATGAAAAATCTCTTTGATATTAACTGAATTATAGGGAAAATTAAGTGTCCAAGTAATTATCCAAGATGTACCAGAACATAAGTTTACATTTTGAGCTTGATAAAATTATAGTGGAGTTAAACCACAACCACAAGGCCTTCCATCTCCATAACCAGTCATACAAGTAGATTGTATTATTCATAGGAAGAAAAATACCACTTCCAAGCGAAAATTTTCACTGTATCATTCACAGAAGCAACTAAAATGAAATACAGCAGTAAAGCACAAAACTGTGCTAAGAAGTGCATTTTTATTATAATATCATGGCTTTATTCAGCCTGTGTGATAACGTAAGTCTTGTTATAATGAGTGTCTTTGCCCTCTTAGACTGGGAGGATCCCTCAATTTAGTTCTTAATTCTGAATTTAGTTTTGAATTAATCTCTTCTTTATTCCATTCTATAGTATAATGCCAAAATGTAATTGATTTCTCTGTACAGAAGCATTAAATATTGGTTTAACTTGTTTACAAAACTGGAAACATCTGAAGAGGCAGACCAGATATGGTCAAAGATCATATTCCCTTGTCCATTATATATAGGTATAATATGATAGAAAAGGCTGCATGCTGCATTTAAATAAAATGTCTATAGCAGAGTAGCTTCTATCACTGATTTTCTGATGATTAAGGTTTTTAGAAAATAAACTTTTCATTCTACTAAACAAAGCCATTTTCTAGTGTTAATATCACAATGTATTAAGTTCAAATGACTAATACTGCAAAGCAGAGCATATGGAATTAAAAAACACTGCAAGTGCCCAAGAAACCAAAAAATTCAAAAGCATAATTATAACATGGGTCACTTTTTTCCCACCTTTTTCACTAGAATGAAATAAAATAGCACAATAATACAGTATTTGCAGGGTTTCACAAGTCCTAGTGAAATAAAGTATTTCAAAGTCGTCTCAGGCTAGATTTAAGTACTTGCCACAGGTGAGTAACAAAGTTCATCTGAGACAGGTAGCAACTCTACTGCTTTTTCAACCCCCAGCACCAATAATGTGGTATGCAACAGTAGCTGTAGTTCAAGTTATCTCTACATGCATCTCAATCACTTAAACTTACTTTTGCTCCTACAGCAGACAGGCATGGATTAAGATTTTAAAAGTAACAGATAAGCATGGACTATGTTCATGATTTTTCAGTAGATAAAGTATTTTATAGGAACTAGATCCTGAAACACTTTATTAATGAAGGTAAAAAAAGGTAAATGTAATAATCAGGCTACAAAGAAATGAAGCATCCAGCATAATTAAGGTACAAGACACTACATATCCATGAAAATAATACACGAGGAATAAGAGAGAAACCAAATAAATTACATCTGATTAGAAATCAGAAGGAAAAGATAGAGCAGAGAAGTAGCAGAATCAAGCAGTGCTAGACAAGAGGATTGTGTTGCAGTCCTGAGCTGAGTGACTAGAAAGTGAAAAAAAGAAACCTGAATTTTTAAGAGACAGTCACAAAGAAAGCCAATAGCAAAAGGAGAAAAGTCAGCCACATTTTAAGGCAATTATTCCTCTGGGGATGTTTCTTATTTAGGGAGAAAAGAATTTAAATGGATGGCACAGGTAGCATATGCCAGCTAAGCATTCTTAGCAATGGAAACCACTGACAAAGATATACAGTAATAGTCCACTAATTCATAATTTTCCAGTCAGAGAAAAGAAATTCTAATTTGTACCTTACAATACCTCTCTAACTTTAATCAAGGATTATCAACAAATGCTTAATGGCATTTTGAAATATTTTAAGATTTTAAAAATAGTCTGTTTTGTAATAAAATAATCTTAAAATGAATGAAAATAAGTATGAGTAATGATTTACTAATTTTCCTAGATAGCTAAGTAAGTTTTGCAGTTAGCTTACAGAAATATAAAAGAAATTTCATGTGACTATTATATTGTAGAGAATTATATATATAAATTTAGAGGAATAAAATTACCTATTTGCTTCCTGTAAATTAACAAGATAGGAAATAAATTGAACCTCTGTCCTGGTTTTTGTTGCTATTACTTAAAATCCACAATAGTTTTCCCACTCAAAAATAAATCTTATATTTGGAAGAAAATATTTTGCGCTTTTTTCATCACAAAAAAAAAGAAGAAAGTGATGGAATTGTGATGAAATTATGGTGGGGTATCCAAACTAGGAGATGTTGAACATAAAAAAGGGACGACAGTGCTGATCAAGGAAAATTATTACATCTCATATTGATAGCAGGAGATAGGAAAGGACTTCCACAGCTTTTGGGAACTGGATTAACTTCCATGTTATATGCATGTTCACCATGGTAAAATTTCATAGCTGGGATGAGTCAAGGAAGAGATGTTAGTAAGTCCAGGAGCTCCAAGTTCGTCACGTATTCAACTCTATCCTTTTTCTTCTATTAAAACCTTATGCTATCTCATGAAGTCATCTGTTTGTTAGAAGAACGTCCTTTCCCTGGAAAATCCAGACTTCTATATCTAGCTATAGCCCCTCTGCCTCTGGTTGCCCTCTGTTGAAGCATGTTCACTCATGTATAGTGTTGACTCCCTATGGATTTGAGTGTTCCCTGTCCTACAGGGATTCAAAGTTTGTTGGAGGTGCAGAAAACACTTTCCTGTGCTTAATCTAAAGACAGGAAAAGAATGAACCATTAGAAAACTATTGCAAAGCTATGGATTTACTGCACCTGGCTATTATTCTGAAATATTTCCACATAAAAAACTATTCTGCCATTACAGTGTATGAAGACAGGATCCTCTTTGCCATTTAATGTTACATTCTTTTAGCATTTGTTGTGGGCAAAGGTTATAATATAACTAAAGTTCAACTAGACATCTGCTAAACATTTAAAATCTTCCTGCTTAAAGAATTATGGGTAAGAAATTTCTTAGACAGTGATATAATATAGGGCAACAAACTGGAGTTGCCTGTTTTCATTTAACAGCTTTGTTAATGATCTGAGGGAAAAGTCAAACAGGAATTTAATTAAATTTCCAGATAATATCAAATTAGGAGCAGTTGCAAGCAACAATAAGGGCAAATAAATAGAGGGGAGGGGAGGGGAGGG